>CAJDYZ010011323.1:4968-15079 GCA_903986555.1 Heterotrigona itama
TGCCGAAATCTTTGAAATGGTACCGGAAATTTTTCTTCCATTTGGTGGACATTTGCGTCTGGAACGCTTATTGTTTGTACAAGCATAAGATGAAACGATCGATATCTATGGCAAGATTTCAATTGCAACTAATTAGGGAGATACTAGGAAAGTACCATGAAAGTATAAGTCATCCACATCGAACGGGGAATAATCATCCATTGAGATTAATAGAACGACATTTTCCGTCGGTTTATAAATCGGTAGGAAAAAAAACCAAAAGAAGGTGTGTCGTTTGCTATGCGAACGACAAAAGACGCGAAACTGTGTATGAATGCAAAAACTGTAATGTGGGATTGTGGTGTCGACTCTTGCTTTAAAATTTATCACTGTAAATTAAATTATTGAGAATTTTAATTTATTATTGGGAAGTGTTTGTTGTTTGTTATTGTAAAGTGTAATTTTTAATTTTTAAATATATTTTTATTGATAATAATTGCAAAATCATCCAAATATGTTGTTGTATAACAATTAAAGAATCGTACGATCCGGAGAATGACGAGGCTGCACCGAAAGATGCAAGTCCGAACACCAGTTTACCTAAGCGCAACATGCACACTTTTCGGCGCAGTGCTCCGTTCAGTGCCGCTACTCCGGCGGCACGGTGGCCCGTTCAACGGTGTCGCTCCGACGGAGCACACTGCCATAGTGAAAGGGTTAAGCGTTCTCGATCTTCGGCGATTTATCGCCTTGAACGCTGTCATGAGGCGCGGCAAAGATGTGAAAATGGATGAGTGAATGCGTGAGATGCGAACGATTGTGTGAGTGATGTAAGAGTGCAGAACAAGGGTCGAAGGAATAAAGAAAATCAGTCAGTCATGATCGGTGTGCCAAAAGGTAGGATCGAAGTTTTAAAAAATTAAGATATATTCCACTAGTAGTAAGGGAGATGTTAATTAATTCCTCTAAACCACGATTTCTATATTCGTTTTCAATATCACATTTTTCACTAGACGACGTTCCTCGAAGTACTACCATGCGCGAATATCTAATAGAATTATTCTCATAGTTACCCACACAAATCTCCGCATGCTCCAATTAAATTTCGATTTTGCCGGTAGATCATCGAAACAACATAACAGAGAACCACGTCTTTTCATTTGCCAGCCACAAAAAACATCTACAAAACCTATCAACGAATACGAGAAAAATACTTCTGGCCTTCACTAAAATCGAACATTCAAAAATATATAAAATCCTGAAAAATATATAAAATTCTAAAAGTTGCCTATTGTTAAAACTAATTCGTGTAAAAACAAAACAACTAGGATGCACGTTTGATAGTCTCGCTAGACATTGTCGGATTTCTTATCTGACCCATTACTCCTCGAAGCAACTCCTACATTTTAACCGCTTGGCATACAAATAAAACGGAATTTGATGCGTCCGAAAAATACTATTTAAATTGGCTCAACTGAACTGTTACGTGCACGCTTAGAAACATAACGTTTTATTTTGAAATTTATATTGTTATATAACATTCAATCAGGTCGATATATAATGTTAATGAACAATAATTAAGTAACAATTAAGTGACCAATACATGTCTATTTTCGACTTTTTTACCTGTGACATTATAATGCATAACGAAAAATATGCTCTAATTTCATCAGTTGTTATTGAAAACCACTCTTCGTTCACTTTCGTATTCTGTTCTATTCTCATTTGAGCTGCATATCTTTTTGTTTCTCTGACTATCGTTTCAAAAAAATCACAGTCACATAAAACTTGTTTTACAACACACAGAGGTGTTGCATTTGTTCCCAATCTTCGTAAAACAAGAGCATTGATACTGGAAGTTTCAGTATATTGTTTTATATTTACAATATTTTCTTTTTCTTTCCAATTCCATTCATTCTCTGCTACGTCAGAATCATGACTGCTTGATATAGTGAAATAATTGAATAATCTAATAATATACTGCACAGCGTCCGCTCGAGACAGTTCTGGACGTCTCGGTGACGTCAAAGTCTACAATGCCACATGAAATGAATGACGTCTCCCAGAGGGGTTAACAATCCAAGATTTATTAATCAATATTTAGAAATCCCGATCAAACAACCCACCGCGCGCGATACAGCTGACGCATTCAAGAACCATTTTATTCATCGATTCGGTTTATCCGAAAATCAATTAACCGACCAGGACTCTAATTTCTTTTCCGCACTGTAACGAAGAGATTAAGAATCGCGCAATTCCGAATTACCGCCTTTCACAAAGTAATATGGTTCAATAGAACGACCACTAATAGAATATTTAAAACATTATATTTCACGTGATAATTGGGACGAGTGGCTCAATTTAGCCACGTTCTCGTATAACACAAATTCATGAAAGCCACGAGATTTACTCCACACGAACTTATTTTCAGTCACTTCCGAAACTTGCAAATTAAACTATCAGAGTCGACAGAACTAGCACGAACAAACCTGAACCAGTCTAAAATCCTTTCCAAATATTACTACGCTAGGAAAACAAACGTCTGGCAATTTTCTCCGACAGGCAATGTGTACTCACTACGAGAACCAAAGCGAAGCAAGTTCGAATCGGAATACACCGGTCCTTACCGCGTTCTAAAAATTTTAGAAAATAATATCAAAATCACGTATAAACGCAAGCCAAGAGTAGTTCAATACAATGAATTAAAACGAGCACTTAAAGTGCAGGCACGAATTAATCGTAGTAATAATATTAAAATTATACTAAACTCTCCTCAGCATGACACTCCAGGGCTTTTGATATTTAAAAAAATTATATAAATTACGCTCTTGATATTTAAAAAAATTATATAAATTACCACCAGGACCTAACAGTATGGTTGTCGCGTGCCTGATTATCAAGGGATGGTTCCCTTCGGTGTTAACAGTTGATCGAGAGATGGTCCGCATGTGCTCTCCGGTGGAATTTGAGAGCTGAACCGCACGATCGCGAAGCCAAAAGAATTCTATTCTTTCGTCAATGTTCGGGAAAGTTCCCATCCGAAGCCCAGATCCGCAATAAAGGGTTGTGGCCAACAAGTGGCTTGAGCTCCAAACAGCTCCAAAACGCCACAAACCCTTGACAATCCGGGCAATCTTTGTTTCACGCCTAACAAAGCCCTGGAGTGTCGTGTGACACAGCGCAGTCTCTAATATGACCACATTCGGGCAAGGGTACGTTAAAATAACAAATGACATCCGTATCTCACGTACTCCTTGGAGCTAACGAAATTTTCCCTAACACCGTCTTGTAATACGTTGTAAGAATACCGCCGTCTAAAATTGTAAGCTACCTACGTCATTGTATATATAGAACCATGACCTAACACAACGCGCCAAGTCATTCGATTCGCAATCAATCTCATTCAACGGCGCTACATCAATGGACTCCGCCACACTCAGAAAGCCATTCTGACAATTCGACATTCTTTCTCGAATCGGAGCGGAGCAGAGCAGAGCAGAGCAGAGCAGAGAACGATCAAAATCCCTTCGTTTTAGTCACAACCTCAAGATGGAACTTCAAAGTGAAAGATGAAAATCAAACGATCGTGAACGTATTCAAACGCAGTGCAAAGAAAGTGACACTACATGCAAACTTTATTTCAACGTTCACCCCATTCCCAACGCAATTTTCATTTGCGATGAAAAATCTTTCCGCTGAATGGGAGGTGCGACGTCGGTGACCAACGTTTGCTATGTAATAATTATTAATCATTATTCATAGTTATTCAACATTAATTATATCTTTCAGAGAAGATACATTAATTGTATCTTTCAATAATTATTATATTAAGAGTGTATACTTTCCTCTCACGTATTATAACATACTAAGAGAATGACACATATTACCGTCTGTACAAAACATTATACGAATATTATGTCATCGAGAGAAACATACATGTATCCGAGCGAAGTGATGAAAGAAATACGAATATTATGAAGGAATCTTAAATTTATATTATACTTGAGAAATGAATATTAGACATATCGGAGTAAAAAAAAATAAGTCACGAATAATAATGAAATCGAGAATATTAACCATATTAAGAGAATGTTGTTAAAGAATTATAAACAGATGTACCGAATGTGACAAACGTATGAAAAAATGTCTGAAAGAATATTATAGAACATTATTTGAATAATTAATTATATTAAACAATTATATTAAACATTGTATCATTCAGCTATAATCTTAATTATGATGGAATTATTAATTCCGTAAACGTTAGAAATAAAAATGTTATTATATAGAAAGCGAACGTGTAATATTATCTCTTTATTTAGAATATTTTCCGCGTACTATTGTAACCGCGTTAGGAATAAGAATGTTTTAATCTTCTTTGTAATGAAAAGTGTTAAGCCGACAGTAAAACATGACAAAATGCCGACTTGCACCGCTACAACATTTCCAATCATTTCAAAGACAATCCGCCTAGAAACAGATCCAGAATCTTTGATCCACTTGAAACAAAGACATCTTCTAAAATCTATCCTCACTCTAATCTCCACCTCAGGAAAACTAGAAATTGGGGAAACACACACATTGACACACTTTATTGTAATACTCTCTCGAATGCTCGTTTCCCGTCGCGTATTTTAACCAGATCATCGCAATTAATCCGTAGCTCAAGTACCAGACTCACTTGGCCTGACTTTCCTCAATAATAATTCATTAACGAAGTCAAGTGGCACTCCAGCAAGCAATTAACTCGAAGTATTCCACGAAGTATTAAATAAATAAGCGATTAACTCGAAGTATTCCTCGAAGTATTAAATAAATAAATAAATCAACTCTGAAACCGAAGCGTAACGTAAAATCATTATTGTAATCATCGTCGAATAATTAAACTGTAACAAGTTTGTAACGAATCATTAATCTAAAGAATATATTACGATTGCATGAATAAATCCAATGTCACTTTATTTAATTAAAATAATTCAATAAATAATTACAATTAAAATAATTGTTCTTGATCTTGCTCTTAAAGAATTCTTTGTTATAGCTGATTATAATGTAAAAGGTGCAGAGACAGTTGTGCACGGCCATTCAATAACGATTGTAATTCCAGTGAATTTATTATTTATTGGAATAAGAAGTACAGATTCAGCTGCACAGATCCTTGTAAAAGCACGCGCGAACAGCCTCCGCGAATGCCGCGAACGCGCAGCGGAGGACGTAAATATCAATTAAGGAAATTAGTGCGCGAATTATACCGTAATTTGAAAACGTACCGTTTGCCCGTTAACGCAAAAGGTTTACCTTCCATGGAAATTAATTCTCATCAGCTTTGAATGAATGCCACCATCAACAAGGACATTGGATCAAGAGGATAATCAACCTGAATGAAGATCCCTGCCAAAGTCGGATGTACGCACCGGCTGGGTTAAATAGATTGCAATTCTACACGAGGTCCGGAGAGAATTCGCGAAAGCTATTTCTTTTTTCTCGCCAATCGACGTCTGGGACGTGACAAACGAAATTTGATGGCAGCAGCGGGATCTTCTTGCAATCATCGTAGTCAGTTGAAGACCGATATTTCAGGCAACGAGAAAAATCTCAAAATTAAAAAATATATATATGTTATATATATAAATATATATATGTTATATATATATTTTTTATATCAGCAGTATCCTTACGCTAATCCGCTCTTCCCCTTCTACCACTGCGAACTGCATAACGCCACATTTCTACTCCCACTACGCGCGCACGATTTCTCCCATTCCGTTTTCGTGAAAACTAGAGCAGCATTTTTCTTGTTTAATTTCGAACTGTCGGAAAACTGCACGTCGGAACGTGCAGGAAAAGGTAGAAAAAAAAGTGCAGTAACCAGTGAGACAATGTTCCATTTCCAAGTGCCTAATAAATATAACCTTTTCGTTTCGATGACTCGATGCTTGTAAACAGCGCGCCATTTGGCGGACGATTTATTTAATTTACAATCACTTTTCCTTTCGTTCACGTTCAACGTGCTGACGAATTTGCGCGTCCTTTGGCGACAAGTTAACAAGTTCAGAGAACTATTCCATTTCAAATATATCTTGCTACGGAAATGAAACCACCTAGTACCGAGCAGGTAGAAATTTTTTTTTAATCTCTAATTCATTAAATTAATCGTACAAGTTCTATAACCCGCGAATTCAGCCTCGTAGAAAACATAGAAGGAGAAAACGAAGAAAGATATCAATCAAGTCGCGAACGAAGTACCGAAATTAATCGATCTAACATTATCATCCGAAGACGAAACAGGATACAATCAAACATCTGCGAGTTTTGAAATCATGGATATGAAATCAATCAAGATACATCATCACGAAGATTACATGTTCTCGTCACATTTGTCAGAGGATATCCTCGACTAAAAAACAACATTGTGCCGAAAGTAGTAGCACTTTGGTGCAAACATACATTTCAATACCAGTGAGTACATTCTTCCTTCAAAATGTCCACTACGCGTTCTAAGAAAAAATCTGGAGAAAATCCTCCATAAGTAACGTATGAAAAAGTTGCTACCATTCAAAAATTATTTATATCAACTAGACAAATGTAGCGATATATATGAAAATATGGTCCGCGAGATGGAGCAATTACGCCACAAATTAGAAACGATTCGATCACAACTATCGCCACCGCGCTCTTTCCGCAGCGATTACGAGCACGCACATCGCGCTCTTCGCGACGTGAATCTAGAGACCGACGACAACGAAGATGCTTCACGTTTTGCATTGAAAGAGGCTGCGACTTTACCTACTTTCGATGATCAAAATATTACTGTACTACCATTGACTAATTAGGATAGACCGGACATCAAATGGGGTCTGAAATACCGACCAGGAAAAATATCACTGGTTTTTTAGCGTTCTTTATGCTGAAACAACGGTGATTCAAGAAAATGATATCTTTTATAGTGTTGTCAATTGTATATCTTCAGCACAGACGAGGTATAAATACCATATAGCTCCTCTATGCTTATGTCAAACAGAACAATGATCAACGGAAGAGATTGATTATGAGATCAGCAGGAAAGAGTAATTCGATGCGAGCAATCTCGAACAATTTGGACGAATCGCAACCCCTCCGAATTTACGTCATTTATATAATTTATTTTAGAAAATCATTTTGCAAATCCATATTTTATATTAATTCTTGTACAGTGAATGCCAGATTATTGTGTTTGCTTAACTGTAATGAATTTCTGTGACAATTTAACGTCAAATTCAAAAAATTTCTCTGGATTAAATGATTGGAATGAACTTCAAGTTCAATTAAACTCTAATTTTCGCTTTGATTAGATTTAGTGTCTAAACTCTCAGTTAGTCATAACTCTCCAAGGAATTACGGAAAAAGTTAAAACACTCGGCCACGTTCGACTTTCTGTATTCGGAAGAGACGTCGATTTCCATATTGTTCCCGACAGTTCTCCGCATTGCTGCTTGGCATAGCATTCTTTTCATCGGGAGCAATAATCTCAACTCGCAATCAACAATCATGAGGAGATGTACGCTTCTCGGATAAAACATATACAATTTCAGCGCGTTCTATCGCCTGTGTTTCTTTCCTAGTCACCGAGCCACAAACCGCGTTTTTACGTCAGAAAAATCTAACACCAAAGGTAATCATCTCTGATTCTCTGATACGTTGTAAATTTGGCCGCCTAATAATAGTGAGATGCGCACGAACGCGTCGAGCGAAGATGGCGTTGTGACGACCACCCTTAAAAAAATTTCTTTACTTGCGTCACCACACAATTAATCGGCGATGGGCGCCTGGTACGACTCTGGGATTGTAATGACATCAGTTACGACTGAACAGTCAACGAGAGCTATTAAATAAAATTTAAACCAAGTACAGTCTTATTATTTTGCGTTTAAACCGTGACATTTCGCATTTGAATCGTGACATTTTGGCAATCCTGCCAGGATCCTCAACAGTCCATCTAAGGATAAACTCCAAAACGCCAGACGTTACGACGCACCAAAGAATGGAGGACTACGGTCAATTCATTGGAGAAGTTGAAAAGGTAAAAACGTCTTTTAAAAACTAATCGCCTGCACAAAGAAATTTCGTCATTCTCAGAGGAGATGCATCAAGATAGTCTTGCTTATAAAACACTCGATGGCAAGATAAGCCAACTTGCCGTCAGTATGAACAAGAGTATGAATGAAATTAACAAAAATATAGAAACGATTCTAAAACTGATAGATGAAAAAGATAATAGGAGAGAAATTGTATAATTAGCAAATAAACTCATGCCTATATGACCGATGATAGCAGTCAACCAGGCACGTCTAGGAACAAGTGTAGCAAACGACTGACGATTCCAGGCGTAGATCAAAGTAACAACGATAGTCAAGAAACAAGTGTAGCTAACGAAAAGAAAGAAGATAAAAGCAATACAGGTGCAAAAGCTACAACGATTAGAACGCTTAAAGGACAAGATGATTCTTCGAAGAATTATATGATGCGCACTCCGATATGGTACACATGTGACATCACCAATAACGATATCAGTAGCCAGAGCGAAATTGGCCAACACTTATCAGCTACCCAATGAAAATGTTAATGATTATAATATCCACGTTAGAAGAGGACTCAATGAACTATAGTATGCAGTACAAAACAAGTACAAAAGTGCAATCAACAGAAGAATAGCAATAGAAGAAGAAGAAAACACAGACACGCAAATTTATATTAACAATATTAACCCTTTGCACTCGAGAGGTGACTCTCACTCACCACTTGGTTTGATGCGGAAACTCGATGCGCGGCAATGACTGTTTACATTTAGTTCCGTTGAAGCGGGAGAGTTTCCTACGCTCTTTCTGTATAATCTTATGAAGTGTAACATGACACCCCTTCAAATTGAGATAAGATTTTCTTATCTGAAATTAGTCCGCAACCACGAATCTGACTGCATGTTCGGCACTAGTTCGGCACTTGACAGTCGTGGCAGGACTACTAAAGTTAAAGTTTTTGATCCCTTTAAGCATGGAACGAAGTAAAGATATAAGCTCAAGTGAAGATGAGTTTGATTTAACGTTGCTTAACGAGGAAGTTACATCTATACACAGAGAGCTTGACGATACAGAGAATAACAGCAGTGCTGATGATAGTGACAAAGTAAGAGGTGTAAGAAGACGAAAGATCAGAGTAATAGACAGTGATTGTGACAGCGATACCGATACTATAGAAGACTCACAATCGGACAGTTCTGAATGGATTAGTTGTACTGAATCTAAAGAGATACCTTCAAGAATACCATTCATAGCCGGCGACACTGCTGCAGGACCGCACGTACTCCCAGATAAGAAAGAACCATTGGATTTTTTCAAACTGTTTTTTACCAATGAACTCGTGAATGAAATAGTTATTGAAATAAATAATTATGCTAGAAAAAAGTTAGAAGGAAAGACATTATCACCGTACTCGAACTATGGCGAACTTGGCACAATGTGCCTATCGAAGAAATGTGGGCATTTATTGGTGTTATGATGGACATGGGGACAATGCCGTTGGCAAATTTACGTACGGAGTATTGATCACGGAATGATATCAGTTACATTCCTTTTTATTCACACAAGTTTACGAGAGATAGATTCAACCAGATTTTTTGGATGCTTCATCTAAAGACAATCCCAACACAAGATGCAGATCCACAAACACGCTTACACAGCTAGTAGGCTAGGCTGCTTCCTTGATTATATAAATTCGAAGTTTTTGAAGTATTTTACACCGGGAAGAGAAACTTGTGTGGATGAATCTACTATCAAGTTCAAAGGTCGGATTCCCTTTATTACTTACAACCCGAAGAAACCAACCAAATGGGGTATTAGAGTTCAATAATTTATTAATAAATAAATTCTTATTTATTATATAACGCAAACCAGGAGAAACAGAATAAAAGCAAAATAACGCATTTGCAATTCGCTTGGATCAATTAGTTGGAGATTTTCGTGACACTGATCCCAAGAATCCTTCAATTTCTGGAACAAGAGAAAGGCTGAACGGCCTTTCACATATTATTCGACGAGATGATACAGGAAGGAGTAATAAAAACTGTGTGGTATGTTCCAATCGGAAAATCAAAGGTGGA
>CAJDYZ010011325.1:23925-36813 GCA_903986555.1 Heterotrigona itama
GCAAAAAAATTAGTGCATAAATATTCATCTTAAACGTATAATATATATAGAATTACTAAAGAAACTACATCCTGCTGAACAGACTTATAACGAATTGTGTAAACAGTTTTGGGCTAAACGTATCTAACAATCTCTATAGATGAATTTGTCATAACGATAGAATCCCGTTAATATTAAGGAAATGTACATGTGCAATACTTTTATGAACGTGTTACGTATTCGTTACATCCGAAAGTTTCCTAAAACTTTCAAACGTCACAACGTTTTAATCTCATTGCAGAGAACACTAAACCTGCTGGACACCCTGTAGAACGCCGGCAATTCATTAATTCACGATGGCAACACACACGGCCGCTATTCAAAAGGACGGTATACTAGAATTACCAGCCCGAATAGATAGCGCATTAACCACCAGCTGGTATTAATAACCACGGGCGAGGAACCGTCTGGAAGTTTCAACCAATGCGAGAAGTAGCAGCTCGGCCCTGGATCTACGTCGTCGTCGTCGTCGTCGTCGTCGTCGTCGCGCGTGTGTTTCTATAAGCACAACGAACCCTTTCGCGAGATAAAGCTCACCGGTGCGCAGATTAGATAAATTCATGGACGCGGGAGGACGGGGGAGGGGATGAATGGGGGGAGAGGGGTGGATGATTAAAGGATGGCTGCTGCCGAAAGGATCTCGCAGCCGGGATTAGTAATTACTAAACAGCTCTGCCAGGTAAACGGGGTCACGGCTTTGTGAGAGCTTCTTCGCGTTCCGAGAGTTCTCTTACACCTTGCTCGGATGCTTGTCTCGCGAGATCTTCGGATTACGAGAGCTCCGACTCTCTGAAGGGCCGGGGAGGGGAGAACAACGAGGATGACGCCGAGGAACGCGGATGGAAAATCCACCTAGACGGGTACGACGCAACGAGCAGCGCCGTTCCATTCGTTTGTGAAGAAAAAGAAAAAAAGAAAGAAGCAAGAGAGAGAGAGAGAGAGAGAGAGAATGAAGAACGCGGTGGAAAAATAATGGAAGAAAAAAAATCGCGCGACTCGAATAGGAAAATAGTAACGTGGCTGGCAGTTTTCAATTTCAGTTTCCAAAATTTAATTTGAACAAAAGTCTGTTGTTTTTTCACAAGGTGATTCTTATTCACAAATGACACAAATATCACCATGTTAGTTTATGGAATATCTGTTACAAATATGTATATTATAGCAGTATTCTGTGAATTTATAGATCTATTTATTTCTGATTCAAAATTCTTGCTTTGGTAGGCTATATTAACCACTATAAAAAGTCAATTTATCAACGCATATAACTATACGAGTATATACAATTATGCTTAAATATTTTTAATGTGAAAATCACAAGAGTGTCAAACCATCTTTTTCTCTAATATACATTTTTTAATTATTAGTATTAGTTTTATTAAATTATATTATTAGCATTAGTAAAATTTTCAAGTGCTTACTTAGCTGAATATTGATTATTTCTTGGCTTTTTGGTTTTTCGGATGACAAACGCAATATACTAAAATATTCTAGACAAAAATGTTATTGTCGATAGTAAAGGTGTGTTTCCAAACGTTTGATCAGTGGTGTTAATTTTTGCCTAATACGTATCGTCGAGTATTCAAGTGTTCAATACATACTACGTATTTTAAAAAGTGGGAAGAAAAAACGCTTGTAAAATACTGAATACTTTTAGAGAGACAGAAAGAGAGAGAAAGTTATAATGTCACCATCTTCTTTCCTATCGTCGTCAATCACTCGAAGTTGATCGATCGATTGTTATTATAATTAGATTCTTGTTCTCGCGAGGGAGATTTTCGCGGTGGAACTGCCACAAGCGTGATATAGCCGCTGGCAGGAGACAAAGCTGAGGCCGTGTATCGCGCGAAATCTCACGAATTAATTAAAACGCGACGAGACTTGACGTTAGCGGTAAAAAGGGGTTGGGAGGGAGGAGAAGTAGCGGTGACGAATGTTAGAGAGTATGGCGGCGCGAAGAAAGGAGCGAAAGACTGCGCGCGATGACTCTCGGCTGAAACGAATACCGGGCCGAGTCGAAAAGTGGACGACAACGGGGAATTTCACGCTCGTGACGAGGTTTATAATTAAACGGGGGCGAGACCGGCTCGCTAATGAAAACAAGTTCGCTGCGTCGACGTCGCTATTCTTTTCATAAATCATGCTGGGCCGGAAATCCACGGCCGAGCGCCGCCCGCTTAGAGATGGAATTTTCAATAAGCGTCAGACGCACGCACGCGTTAGAAGTATTTACATCGATACACAGTGGAGAGACACAATGTTCGAGATGATGGGCGTGAGAAAAGAAATTCGTACTATGTCGCAGACTCAAGATATTCAATTTTTATCATCGACTTTGACAATTAAATCGAATTGAAAGCTCGAAAATTGATCGATGTCAGATGAAAATTCGCAGAAATTTAATACTGAGGAGCAATCAATTTGTCTCGGTCATCGTTACATACAACATCGGCAGGAATGGCGACAGTGGTCAACAGGGAATAGAAGAAAGAAATGAAGGATAGAAAAGTGGCAATTTCTAGAGCAAGCTGTCGCATCGCCGGGCTCATTGTCAAGCGATGCGGAAGGATCGGTGTTTCGCGAGTGGATCGAAAGTGGCGGTCGTCGGGGATCAAAGAGCGTTTCATTCGACGCGACCAACTAAAACGGGGAAATTCATTTCCACTCGATATCCGGATCACGGGTCCGTCATTTGAACGCTGAACGATCGACCGTGTGCTTTGGAAGCAGTGAAATGTTTGACCGGTTATCACGATACTCCATGATCCAGGAAATTATGTTTCTTCGAGAATGCGCTTCCCATAATAGCGCGTTGTTTTTCGAATCGGCGGATTCCTTCTACCATCGGTGGCACTTTAATGTACATTCTATCACGTTGTTTACAACTGTGCATCGCAAGATAACTTAATATTTAATCGATATGACAGAAATAAATATTTTTACTAATGTTGACATTTTTATTGTACTTTATGTAGAAGGTAAATATTGAATATTAAATTAAGATATATTTATTGTTATTATTAAATTAATATATTGATATTATAATGTAATATAAAATAATATATAAAATATAATATTATATTTACATTTTATTATAATTTATAAAATAAATGTTATCTATATTCTTGACTATTCTTTTTCAATCAATTTTGATGAACGTATTATTAAGCCTCTAATGATATTTAACTTGTGAGTTATATATCCGTATTTTGGTAATTTCATTTCGTACACTTGTTGCTTCACCATTATATTTCATCAGTACAACGTTACGAAGATGCCAATTGTTTATGACAATTATTAGGTGCCAGAT
Organism: Heterotrigona itama; assembly: GCA_903986555.1. NCBI lineage: Eukaryota > Metazoa > Arthropoda > Insecta > Hymenoptera > Apidae > Heterotrigona > Heterotrigona itama. The sequence goes on from CAJDYZ010011325.1 coordinate 27,272, forward strand.
TTTAAATTGAAATAAAACAGTTGCAATTAATTAATAATTTTCACTCAATGAACGAGATTTTTAATAACAGAGAGTTAAATTTCGAATATTACGACGAGCTTGCCAAGTTAAATTTAGAGCTCGGACTTGAAATTTGTTCTAAAAACTATCTACAATTTTGTACAAACAGAAAATCCTAACTAGAAGAGTAATTTAATCTTCTAACAATCTAAATCAATTGCCACGATTTGCTCGAGCCAAGAGTAAATATATACGACAAAACTGCTTCCTAAGAGGAAGAAGACTTTTTTTTCTCCTTGAAATTGATGATTCCGTTTTTTTTTTTTTTTTTTTAAGATGATTCAGGGGCAAGTCAGGATTTTAGGCGAGTGATTATTCCGGGGAAGGAAGAAGGTAATACGTTAAGGGATACGAGAGATGCGTCTGACGTTCCTTTTCTTTATGGCGGACACTGCGGTGACAGGTGAAAAACGACACTAATTAATTACCCGTCGTATTAATCTACCTTTCATCGGCGGAACGAAAATATCGAATGAGAATAGCGGTTTAGTTTCAATTCCGTTTAGCATGGCTGGCTGGCCTAATACAAGCACGGCACCCGATAGAAATCGTTCTCTACGAGACGAGCAATGAAAATCGAATGATTCGGCACGGCCGATCGTGAATCTCGTTCGTTTCATCTGCCATGGTTCTCTCTCTCTCTCTCTCTCTCTCTGGAATTTGTAACGGTGCCGAAGTCACGATCGTTAAAACCCTCTGCATCTCTTTGCAGCGGTTTCCAGAGACACATAGAGCATTCGCCTGATCCCGATTGTGATTCCGTGGAATTGTTTGAAATCGCGTTGCTTTCGTTATACTGCAATATTTGAACCCAATTAAAACTTTACTCGAACGCTAACTTTTTCTATTCTGCTCCACCTGTTTTCTCTCTCTCTCTCTCTCTCTCTCTCTCTCTCTCCCTTCCCCCGTGAAAGACAACACGATCGAAACAAACATGGAACAATTCTCCTTCATCCTCCGACTCTGTTCGACTTGCACGAAACTTCCCTTCCGTCTTTTCGTTTCGGGGCAAAGAAAACACGATCTCCAAGGAATTTTTAACATTAGAAGTAGTTTAACAAACATGGTCTGCGAATATTTATAATTCTTCATGGAAACATTGTTGATTCTCGAGGAAACTTTTGTTGATTCAAACATTCTTGGACATTTGAATAATTTTTCGCAAAATATGTCGATAAAAGCTTGTGTTGAAAACATTTTGTACATATGTAGATTTTTTATACGCACAATGTTAATAAATTCTGACTTCCACAATATCAAGACGTTGTAACTAATGTCACAGTAAATTAGGTCCTCGAAAATAACTATCAACTGACAATTTTGAAATTACAGTACGAATCAGAATAAAATCCTGGATAATAAAACAAATGTAGGATATTTCTATGTAACTGTTATAGTAACTATCAACTTTTGCAATACTCAAGGGATGTAACAAATATCGTCTCTTTAGCTTCGAAATTAAATCAGATCCTTGAAGCCAAAGACTGACGCTAATAGTTTTCAATTATATTACGAATTTTTTGCCAATCTAAATGAGATTATTATAAAGTTAATTAAGATGCAAATATTTTTACATTCAACTTACATAATTCAGAAACCGAAATGTCGGCTTCAATTTCTAAGTTAGATCCTCGAAATAACGATCGATTGACACTGATACTTTTGAACTATATTACGAACTTATTATTAGTCAGAAACAAGATCGCGAGAAATCCAAGACAAATGTATAAATATTAATAATTATCCAACTTCAAAATACAGACGTTCTAATTAACATCGTCTTCAATATCTGAATAGACTATATTCTCGAAATAATCATCAACTGACACTGACATTGTACTTTTAAATTACATTATTGAACTGTTACCAACTAGGATAAGTATTCAAGTAAAGTATTCAAGACTAATACGAGATATTTCTATGTATTTATGTAATATTAGCAATTTTGAACATTCAGACAATCTGATTAATGTTTCTTTCAACGCCTCGATACAATCGTCAATTAATATCGATGCTTACAAATTATGAACATATTAAAACACAGTCTTATGCATGCAAAATTAATACAAGACTTTTCCATATAATATTAATAATATCCAGACGATTTAATTACTGACTTCAGACTTCACATCCCCGAAATAGCCGTCGACTGAAATTACTTTGAATTATTAATCTGTTACTAAACCAAAGTCGTAAACCATTCAAGACTCATAGCAGATATTTTTGTAACAGCGACTTTCAACAACGATGTAATTATTGTATGAACTTGTTTAACATATTTTTATAAATTTTCTGTGTACTACTAACATCTTTTAACTTTCATAACATCCAGAGAATCTAATTAACGTTGCCTTCAACCTCTATAAATTACAACCTCGAAATAATCATCGATTATCTTTCTACGTTATATACTTTTTAAACTACATCATAAATCTGTTGCTAACCAAAACAAAATCGTAGACCGTCTTCAAGATTTTTAAATATTTTAATATACGACGGTACTTTTCACACCCGGACGATGTAATTAATATCATTTTCAATCTTTTAATACAATTACTAACTGGTATTGATGCTTTTAAATAATTATATTACGAACCTGTCAAACACGAAATATTTCTATATTCTTATACGTAGAATAACTTTGAACTCTCGTACTACTGACACGAGCCAATTAACGTTACTTCCAATCCCTCGACACCATCGTCGATTGATATTGACAGTTCTAATCGTATCAAGCACATTATCAGTCAACGTAAGATCGTAACGCATCCCATAAATTAAATATAAAATATTTGTACAAATCATTACACAACTCTTAACTCTTATAAAAATCCGGACGATCATCCATAATTAACCGGAAGTCACCTAGATGAAACTCTCCATCGAATGATATCATACTTCTGAACTACATTGTAAAACTGTTACCAGCCAGAACAAGATCGCATCCAACGCTGATACAAGGTATCACGTAACACGAGCGTGCACGTGTAATTAAGCATAAAACGGCGAGGCTGTTCCGGTTGACACGGCCGGCGACGCAATGTTAAATGCGTGACTTGCCCGTCCTGCGGCAGATCCGTCGCCATCCCCTCTCCGACAGAAATTGTTTGGCGTAGCCTTCGTCAAAAGAAAAGTTTCATTAGCCTAATGAAACGAGTAACTCGGGGGAAAAAGCTAGACCGCGGCCACGGGCCGCATCCGAGACACGGTGAGTTGCGGAGAGAGAGAGAGGGGCACGAGATGTACAGGCCACGCCAGCACTTTAATTAGAGAAATTAAATTTTCAAACGAAACACACGAGGCCCCGACCTCGAGCCGACCTTCCACCCTCTGGTCTCTTGCCTCTGCCGCCTACGTTACCTCGCGGTATCCCCCGTTTCCGGTGTCCAAGTGGTAAACTGCGAAATGATCCTCTGTCGGCGAATACTAAGTCTTCATCCTTCGGTAATATTCAGCTTGGCTGTTATTTGTTAACTGATGTCCTATATCCATGCGAATAGGTACTACTAGGATGTTTTTTTTTTTTTTTTTTGGTTTTACAGGATGTTATTCCTAGGCTTCTACGTGTAGAAATAAATTGAAAAGAGAAAGTGAACATTCGTTTAGGAATTTATTTTCGAAAAAATGGAATTTGATTGTTCTACGGGTGAAAATATGTAAGTAAGTAAAATATATAGTGTAAAATTTTCCCACTTAAATCCTCGAACATTGTTTACTTGCAAATTAGCTTAATGCACGTATACTTGGTGAACTTTGAAATCTAATTTTCTCAAATACAAAGTCTCTTGCGAGAGAATTTTATTCCAAGTTTTTTTATTCATTTGCACATAAAATAACCTTCTGCCGATTACACATTGTTTCTTCAATTTGAAATAAAAATCAAGCGTACTTGACAGACATTTCAAACTCGATCTTCTCGGAAAACAAAGCCTTTTAAAGAATTTTATTCTTCTTTCCTCAACTTATTCTTGCGCGTAGATTTATCCTTTGGAGAATCAGAAATCTACCAAATCAAATATTTAAATAAAGGCATAATAATATAAAGTATATCTGTTTTTAAAAGAACACATCTATCTTTCTAAAATATTCATGAAAACATATATATTTTATGTTAATATATATTTTATGAACATAAATTTTCGATGGAAAAAAAAAACATTTCGATGCAAACCGTGTTATATTTATTTTAATAAAACGAATTTATTTCTCTTTTGTACTATTCGCTATGATCCCCACTGCCTGTACTGGACATTAACATTTAACAAAATTGAATCTTTATTTCCTACGGTCGAATGTACGTATGGCAGCCACGCTTTAGAAACAAAATGTATTTTCACAATTTTCCACACACGTGGATTTAATTTCACCTGGACGATTATTTCTCCCAGTACTTGCGAGTGTTTATTCTCGAAACGACAGTCGTGAAAATTAGGTCGTCAACACGAGTATTACATTAAGCAATTTTTTCATTGTACGACGATTGTAAATTTTTTAACGAGTTTAACTCTTAGAGTACAAAATATACTTGACATATTCTTCTTATGTCAATTATTCACTAACTATTAAAAGTATTCATATATTAAAGATTAAATTCATTTTTCATTCCACTTTATAATTTTTTATTGAACGTTTATCTTTCAATAATTTATGTTTCAAATAGATATCTTGAATTATAAAAATTCAGCAACTACTGAAAAAACTTCATATGCTAACGTTTCATTTGCAATTCTCTTCGATCAATTTACGTTATTAAATTCTAAATTTTCTAATACTGAGGATTCGTTTAATATTCTTTCATCGATACGCACGATGATATTTATGCAAATCTACAATTTAAATTCTATATTTGGATTCTATAATTTCGCAAAATTTCACAATTAATCGAAGTATTTATAATATTGTGATAAATTATTGCTGGTCTTTCACACGTTCACTAGCAGCATCACATGTGTACGTGTGATGCATCGATTTCCATCTAAAACGTTTGTGTATGTGTAACCAAATTTCGTTTATTTATTGACAATTTTGTTCGAATGGTCCACAGTCACATATTCATGACGTATTGGAAAACTAAATTTTAATTCGCTAGACTTTAATCGTATATAAATACAAATCTGCAAAAATTCAACAAAATAACCGCATAACCGCATAAATATAATTCGATTTTACTCCATTTTTTAATGAACCCTCATCCGTTCCTTGGATCAATTTAACAGATATTATACAAGTATTTCTAACATATATATAATAATATATACATTTTTGATATTTTTCAATATATATGTATAACATGCAATATACATTTTCGATATTTTTGATAACAAGATATATATGTTGTCAGAGTTGCAAATAATTTATTTTCAGGTCTGTTGACAAGTAGTATATTTTTAATCATTTCGAAAAAGTATATACGTATAAACAGTACAAATGCAAAACTAAAGAAAATAACTTATATTAAACAAAATTATAAATAAGATCACCACGTGAAATATCCGAGAGTAAGATTTACACGAATCTTACACGCAATTGAACACAGAAATTTAGTCTATTTATTGCAATAACAGAACTTGCAAAAACTTCATCTTCTCATCAATATTTTATTTCATTTATTTTTTTCATCGTGGATGATAATTTTTTACCATTGTGCGAATTTGAGCATGAAGGAACAAATTAGAATTAGCTGGAGGACCGGATTTCCTCAATTACAATCATCTATGCGACATAATAAACGAGACTTAAAACGTGTTCGTTCCCGGGAATATCGAGTCGGTTGTCTGAAAAACAACGCGGGAACTTGAAGGAAAGAGATACACCTCGAATCTCAATTAGTGTTGTTATCGTTTCCGGGTCGGTGGTGCTCGTCGCCGAGGCATGATTTCGTTTGGAGCCTCGCGAAGGAAAGTAGCCTCCGAATCGAGTTTGTTTCCCGGCTGATCGCTCGCGCCCCTTTTACTGGCCCCGTGTCTCGAAACACCGGCTGAATTATTAAACACAGTCGTATCGACGGCCAGAGTTTCCAACGTAAATTGCACGCTTTTAAACGGTAAATCGTTCGCTGGCTGCCTATTTCGCCATTCCCCTTTCCCTCTGCGTTACCTTGCCGACTCGTCTGTCCATTCACCGGTAAAACGAAATCCGGCCGAGTCTGTCGTGTTTTCATTTCGTTCGTCCCCTTCCTCCCATCCCTAACTCTTCGAGAAGAAATTCAGTAAAAACTGTCGTCCACAATGTATAAGTAGAATGTGTTCACATTGAACTGATCAGTTCTATTTTGCACAGAATTCACTCAATTTTATTAGGTAGCCACACCGGACCATTTCTTTCTTTCTTTTTTTAAAATTTACACCATCATTGGCCCAGTGCCAATTTATCAACCTTGACTCGGAAAACATTATTACCTACTTCAGTACAGAAGGGACCATGATATGTATTCTAACTGTTTTAAATAGTTAAAAAAAAAAAAGTTGCTGCTTACAATTATTTTAAATAGAATCGTTCTTTCTGATCTGTTAATCGATGCAGCTCGGTACCATTCACGCGCAGCATTTTCAACTGAGTAGGCGACAGCCTTAAAGCAGAATTTTGTAAAAGGAAGTAGAGATAGCACGGGACACCGAGGTTCACGCGAAGATACGCGACATTCTCGATGAACGCGATATCGCGACCCGTGGGAGTCCCAGCCGCGCCTCGGGTAATCCATTTTGCTCGCAGTACGGGACACTAAATAAAGTTATCATCGCCTTCGCATCTAGCCTTTCTTCCGCTACTTCCTTGCTTTGCCTTTAGATTTGGTTAGCAGAATTCGTCTTTCACTATTTTTATCGTGTTTGGTTATCCCATTAATCTCTTTTAGACGGTCTTTATATTTATTTCGTGGATCAAATTTCAGTTGATTATGAAGAATAATCAATATTATTAGAGAACGAGTCTAACCCAGGCTAATAATATAATAATAAGGTAACCCAGCAATAATAGTAAATATTATTAGAAATTATCATACGATTTGTATGCAATTAAAACCCCATTTTTAAACTTTTCTAAAATTGCTTCTACAAACACGTACTCATATAGATAGCAAATATAGAGCAAAACGGAATTGGTTAGATAATTAATTACATAATAATTACTGTATAGAAAGCGAAACAGAAAACAAAATAGAATTAATTCGATAATGCATCAATACTACACAATACAATACATTAGACTACAATATTAGATTAATTGATTAGATAATAATTACCGTATGGAGAGCAAATTAGAATTAATAGGGAACGAAATAGAATTAATTAGATAATCCAGCATTGATAAATTAAATGAATGTAACAATACTTTTTAATTATCTCACAACTTGAAATAGCAAACGCGATAGCCCGCGCAGCATTTTGAACGTGTATTTTCCTTTCTTTAATAAGTGACAGCCTCGCATTGTGAATTTTTCCGTTGCGGGCTTTTTTATGTCCAAGATTATGTTCATGTTTGGATATATTCTTTTTTATGACCATTTAGTGGCGTGGCTTAGTAAATCCTGCAAATTTACCTCTGCACACGTTTCATTTACCTGCATCGTACAATTTCCTCTTCAGACAAAAGTCCATTCTCGCTTGTTACAGCAAATTAGAACAACGATATAACTTCTTGTCGTTCTGTCTGACAAAGAGACATCCCATATATGAAATATTAAAAATTATTCCAAATATCGTAAATGATCGAATTTCATTTCACTCTAGATACCATGATAATCTTCAATGTGTCTTCCCTCGAAAATTGTATTCCATTTAATAGCCAACAACAATGCCTCATTGAAATATTAATGAAATTCAAAATATATTAAGTTCCTTTGAAACATCCAAAATACCACCTTTGGCAGTCAATGTGTATTATGCGTGAAATTGGCAACGAGAATTCCCCGAGAATAAGTCAACACTTTTCTCGATAATTGGTCAAAGTAACCAATCAGAGCAGTCGGTGGATTCACTTGTTCACAGAATTTACGCAACGGATGAAACTCACTGCGAAACTGATACAGCCGCGAGGTAATAATAATAACCAAGGTGAAATTAACGGGGCAATTAAAAGAATTCCGTGGGGATCCGAGCGGCGGCAGGCCGTCCGCGTAATAATCAATCTAAACTTGGTCGGGGCGGCGATCTCGATACCGGAACGGCGGCCGATTCGCAAATTATTTAACACAGCCGTAGCAAATACTTTCGCAAAGTCCATCTCCATTACCCGACTTACCTAGAACTCCACTCACACCGGCCTCGGCCGGGGCAAACCTCATAAAACTTCTGCCTCGGTGATACCTTATTCAATGAACCGTGCGTTGACCAGATCATGCAGCCTCCTAGAATCCCTCGGTGTTCCATCAGCCTCGGAAAGCGGAGAGAAAAACAAAGAGAAAAGGAAAGAAAGGACAAAAAAAAAAGGGAGAGTGACGAGAGGAAGAAAGAAAAACGGAAAAAGGGAAAGGGAAATTGGTGAAAGGAGGAATACACAGGCAGCGGTCAATTTCAAGAATTTCATCTGAGCTGCAAAATTTTTGCTAACCGGGATGGTTGAACACGTGAGAAACGTCTTTCTTTAATATATATACGCTCATACATACAAAGTGCTGTGTTTTGTTCTCAATTTTCGTAGCGTTTCGCTTTTCAAATTTTTTGACACGATTTTTATATATTTTTTTTTTTTTCAACATTCATCAAAAATTCAAGATTTTGTTATGTATCACATTATTATGCTGATGAGACATAAATTTTGAAAATTAATAACGCAACAATGTCTTATGAAAAATACACATATGTATAGACAGTGTTTCGAAAATATAATACAATATCTCAAGCTCGAACAATTATCATCGTGATATGTACGTTCCCCTTGATATTACACAAATTTTATTTCAATTTTATCTTCAATTTTTAATACTTACAGACATTTAAAATGGACATAATAAATAATTTATTATTGTGTATATACCGTATACTACATAATTTATTACATCGACACTATACTGAACTATATTTCCATGCAGAGTCATATTTTTGGGAATATATTTAAAAAAATTCGGACACGGACAGAGGATTATTTTACGTATTATTACAAAAAGCACTGTACCTTATGTATACTTTGCAATTTTGTATCTTTAAATTTCCCACAAATGTACAGAAACCAGCAGTCTAGTCATTTGTGTTCTGTTGAGAAAGGCCAATTTCTAATTTTGGCCAAATAGGCAGCTGCAAACGAGGCACGAGAGAAACAGAGAAGGCGGAGAAACTGCGAAGGGGAGAAGTCGAAGGGGATAATTGACGAAGAGCCTACGTACCCCTGGAACGTGATATCACCACCGATGGAAGCTCGAGCACCGGCGGTACTCGAACCGCCTAACGAGCTGGCAACTCGTTTTACTCGCGATCTCGAACACTAAACAGGGTTAGTGCCCCTGGCTTGACTTTCATTCTCTCTCTCTCTCTCTCTCTCTCTCTCTC
>CAJDYZ010011328.1:37997-50483 GCA_903986555.1 Heterotrigona itama
TTTTAATTTCAAGACTCGTTACGCTTTTGTGTGTATTAATATTCTAACGCAGTTGTACGAGCCCGTTATGCAACATCAAAAGTGATATGACCAGTTTGAGCATTGGGTTATATTACACACCGAGTACGTGCAGCGCACTCGGGGAGCATACGGTTGTACACTTATTATTATCTCGTTATACGTGGTTCAAGAAAACTCGTCGCGTCGTTTGCGTTTCTGAATCGCGTTCTGAATTGCGAGCCCACGGTACTTTAGCGCCGAGAGACCAAGGTTCCCAGCCATGAACGAATGCCATTGACTATGTCGTCCTTTAGTAATTATCGTTTCAAAATAAAGAAGCCATTTACAACGAGACGCGCGACCGACAGCAAGCTTTCTTTCGTTTTCATCGGCGATCGTGTGCTACATATGTATATTTGCTTCGAACGTCGTTAATCCATTAATCCACTATTAATTTAGAAATCTTGTTTCAAATATTTCGCGTCGTTGAAGAGAGAGAGAGAGAGAGAGAGATACGCGTATACGTATATACATATCGTTCCATGTTCATCGCCATTAAAAAAATATCGGGGTAATTCACGACCGACGAGAAGCGAATTCGTAACGAAAAAAATAATTAATCGCTCGAGGGATGATAACGGGGGATGATAGAACCCCGTTCGAGCTGAGAGAGCAGACTCACCGAGAGGGTAGTCGAAAGGTCGTCCTGGGGAAACAGCTGATCTGGCTGGCTTTGCGGGTGTCGCTTTCGTTCAAGTTTCTTAATCGTGATCGGCTAACCTCCAAAACTAGCTGCGCAATCGAGCAAACGGGGCGGGGATACAACTGGTCGCATGGAGCGTAGTTGGCGTTTCGTTTTCGCGTGCCTTGCCACTCTCGGGACGCAAAGTCTTGTTGCAGTTAGAGCGGCACGTAAAGATCACGAGGATCGTGGATACCAACGAAGGGTGGCCGTTGCGTCATATATCGTTGCCAGGCGAACGGGACGTAACCCAATTCGCGGCTGGCAGCCTCAGCCTCTGCCTCTGTCTCCCGTCTCATCTCTCTTACCGAGTTGCTTCGATTTTAAGACGTTCACTCACACTCGGGTACAGCCAGAGATACAGATACACCGAAGGTTCACCGAAACAGTAAACATATCGTGTTATACGGCCAGCGAATGATCGAGCGACATTCCGCCGATCGGACGATCAAAAAATTCGGTCCTCTTTTGCGGGGAGATCGGCGAAAGCCGATAAACAGCTTCGTTGAACACTTCAGTTAGTCACGGGTATCCATGCAGGTATTCAATCTCGGTATTTATACTCGAATGGGACAACCACCGAGCCAGAGACGCGACTGGGAGAACCACCGCGAACGACAGGAACGGACGAGACCAAGAGACGAAACGAACCCCACACTCGCACCACTGGAAATGATACTGCGGCTTCGTGAGACTTCATTCTGTATATACTGTACATAAACACTAGCGCGCAGACGCAGAATAATCGCGCCTGTCAGCTACCGAAAGCTTCCCTTCGTCGATCCTACCTTTTCTTCGAGTGGATCGACGCGGCTTTTTCTGTTTATTTCTAACATTTCGGCCCTCTGTTATTTATTCGTTGCACAGATATAAGGTTTATTGAACTTTCAAAGCATTTTTCGTATCGCGTCAGTTCGAACAAAGGCCAGATAGTCTGTCAATGTTTATTTCTTCCTATCTCGTTTACTAGTGGCAATAAACAGCAGTGGATCACGGTTACAATATCTTAAACATCGAACGTTGACTTTCATTCTCGCTGGATGTGACAATCAAGTAGAATGTATTTGGTGTATAATTCATTATTATATTAAAATATAAATGCCAACTCTTTAACAACTATGTGTTAATATAATACACAATATATATATATTACATATTGAGATTTTTGTTTTTATCGATTGTAATTTGTATTACAACGTGATATTACAACTTTCCTCTCTATCCGTAGTTTGTACGCAAACATTTTTAGTTTGAAATAAATATTCCGAATGCCTATGTGGCTCTGTTGGCTTGTACACTTAGGACCTAGAGGTAAGGCAGTTGTTCAGAAAAATAATATAAATCCTACATTTTCGGTTATTCTCATTAATAGAGGATATACAAAATACAAGTGATATTTCAAACTTTACAATTGCAACCATATTGAAGCGTGTAGCACGCCTCAATCACGCAAACAGAAGAAACGGGCGGTCATAAATTTTTCACTGTTCGTCCTTGTCTTTAGCACCGTGCTTTAAAATTCGCGTGAATTCTATGTAGTCAAACATCGATCCTTTGATGGGTGCTTCCCGATACATTTCGTCCACATCGTCATCCGTAAATCTAGATGTGCAAGAAGTAACGATGAGTTGCTTGTACGTTTCGATAAAGTAATAAAGAATATTAATATGTAAAATTGGTGTGAATTACCTGTCTCCCATCGTTGTAAGTAATTCTCGCAGACGTTCCTCGTTTATGTGTCCAGTATTTTCCTCATCGAAGCAGCCAAAGGCGTTTTTAATCACATCTTCCGGATCGGTACCTTGAAGTCTTTCGCCGAATAAAGTTAAAAACATCGTGAAATTGATGGGTCCTGGAGCCTCGTTCATCATTGCCTCCAAATATTCGTCAGTGGGATTTTTACCTAAAACAAAAGTCAATTATCCTCTGTGAGCGCGTAAAATTTAAAAAATTTCCGTAATGCGATAAATAACGTTTCACTATCTTACCGAGTGAGGCAAGCATGTCGTGAAGATCTTCCTTATCGATGAAACCATCGTGATTTTGGTCGATCATGTTGAAAGCTTCTTTAAATTCAGCGATCTGGGCTTGATCAAACATCGCAAAGACGTTTGATGTTGCGCGTTGTGCACGCTTTTTAGTTGTCGCACGGCGTCCGGCTGTTTTGCGCGAAGACATGTTTGTATTCCTGAAATTACGAATAAACAATCAATTATAATGCTAAAATCGTATCTTTTGTAAGTATGTATTTATTATTATTTGTTATATTTTTCTTTTTTTTTTTATAAAACTTTTAATTCATAGGGACGTTTCACGCGCAAGTGAAGTAGAGGTTATGTAAATTTGATTGCTATTTTCTCGCGTTGAACTAGAACAGTGTTCGGAAAAAAAAATAATAGCCATTAGACGTATTTAAAAGACAGTCTACTATTTATTTTTAGACAATTAATTTAGGATATCACGACGTAACGAAAATCAAGATAAAAATAAGATCGTCTACGTAACGGCTCAATAAAGAGGACATTACACTTTACATCTATAGAAATCTATATAAAAATACTTATCCGATTTACAGTCCAATTTGACTTTTATACGATAATTTAATAAAAAAAATTATTTATAAAATATATTTGTTAAGATATACTTACTTATTTGTTACTTGTAAAAATATTACATCTTACGTTTCCAAACGTTGCTTTTATATTTTTAAGTTTTTTCTTTTTAATGAAACATAAATCTCAACATTTAGTTTCGGAATTTTTATTCAGCTGCTTGTACGAACCGACTAAATTTCGATAAACATTTATCGAATACAGTCGAAACACTTATATTTTATCAATCTCAACTCTCGTAAGATTATATAAAAAAATATGAAAAAATATCGCTGTTTTCAACGACAAAGGATAGAAAAATTGTTTTCTGAAATTACATAGATTGACAAGGAATTTGCATCGTTTGCATATCATTCGGAGCGACGACACAATAACAATGGCCGTTCTCATAGGTAAACTGGGTTTGCTGTCAAATATTTCGTATCTCTCAAATTGTCCCCGTATCCGTAAATCAACCATTATGAAACTTTTCTATCGAAACGTTAAAACAAATAAACGAATTTCTACCAACCTGATTAACAGCAGCTTCGAACTGAGAAGAAAACGCCAGATAACGTACAGCACAGACACTCGTGCACCACTGTGACTCACGTTACGCGTCACTCTATGGTTATTCACCACACCCGGGCACGTAGCGCCATCTGGTGAAGGATCATTTATCCATTGCACGAGCCTTTTCTAGGCATATCCAAAAATTAGGCCACATTGTAACAAGAAAAAAAAAGGAAAAATAGAGTGATCGATTTTTCCCTCACCTTGAACATTATTATTTTAAATTTCGAAAATGCCTGTTAGCTTGATGATAATCTCATTTTCAAAACATCACTGATTTTGATATCTTGAAATTTTATTTCATATTTAAAAAATTAACTTACTCAAATAATAAGTTAGTATTGTGTAATAAAAATTGGATTTTATATTATATTATATTACAAAATATATCGATTTAATATATCGAAAGGATACGTCGTTACAGATACCCTACTTGGAGTAAACTGTTGATGGAGAAATCATTGCCTTATAAGGCGATGAAAGAATCCGATATAGTTGACATTCATTTCGTAATTGTATTTACAATATATGTGATAAATAAAGCTATAGTACAAACACATTAATTTTAATAGAAGGTGTTAACAAAAGCGAAGGTGTTAACTACATTTTCTATGGTTCCTGTAAAAATATAATAAAATATGAAGTAAAACAAGAACATTGGTTTCTTTATTTTCATAACCAATGAACATACGAATTTAATATTATAAATTCGTCGTTTACAGATAATTCTAAATTAGGAAAACACGCTATATACATAATAGTACACGGATTAAATTGTCAAAGTAATAATAGTATGTAATTAATACGTTCGTTACACGTCATTGGTATGAAAAAAAATTGACGCAACTTTCTCGTAGACTCTTCGTTATCACGCAGTTTCTCTTTACTTATTTACATACATCGGCGACGCGCCGAATACAATAATATAAATAAGGATAACAAAGCTTCGCTTAAAACTTATATACTCCTGTACATAAATAACATCTGACTCTGAAGAACACAAATTCTAACGATTGTATTTTCAACTATCGTACAGACACTCCGTTAATTGTAATGCCATTTCTGTTTGAAACTGGTTCCGCCTCGTAATGTCCTGATCTACCGTAATGTCTTCTCATATTAGTGCCGTACCTTCAATTCAATAAAACAATTTACCAATTTCGTTCTTTTCGACGAGACAAAATCCCTAAAAAGATCGTTTCTTTTCACTCACCCGTACGTACTGCCGCTTAGACTGTAAGGACTATCGTAAAGACCGTCCTCTGGAACGTTTTCGTACATTGTGTTAGGTGTGCCATCGTTGAGAGTGGCGTAAGACATAACAGCAGCGTTTTGGTCTTCTTTTCTTTCAGCTGCTTGAACGTTTTCGGTGTTTTTTACGGGCGTAGCTTTTCTCCTAAAAAGATACGTTTGTGAAACTTTTATTTAACAATTTTCAACTTTCGTAATCATGTTTTTCGTAAATTTTACGGTCTTACAGTCTTAGATACACGAGTCCAAGAATGATCAGTATAAATATTATAACTCCAGCTCCAATGCCAACGCTGGTACCTACGCCCTGCGTTTCTGCTACTTCATTCGGCGCAACTGTTGAATAACAGACACTGATTGATGAAAATGTCGAACATATTTTTAACATGTATGTTCACGTTTGTCTTACATTCGCATTTAGGTTCCTCTCCACTCCATGAACCAGTGTCTAAACATTTCCTCAAAAACGGTCCCACTCTTTCGTATTGCGGTAGACAGTGATATTCTGCGGTCCCCCCGTAAGTAGTGGTTCCGTTTACCACTATCACTCTACCATTTTCTATAGCTTCTGGATGTTTGCAATCGACCGCTATTAAATATAAATAAAAATTTCGCGACTTCATATTTTAAACTGGCCATATATTGAATTATTTATGGAAGATCAAAGTTGCATAATTACAGAAACAAGCCGGCGTGCTACCACTCCAGGATCCATTTTGCAAACATACTCTAGTTTCATTCCCTTCCATGTAGAATCCACGCGGGCAACTATAGTGAGCCACTCCGCCCACGCTGTGAGTTGAAATTTGCGTAGATAACACCCCGTCTCTTTCAGGATTCTTGCATCTAATTTCTGTATACAAACAGTGCGAATGGATATAACGCAAAGAAAGCACGACATTTACACAGCGTCTTAGAAGATGTATGTAAAGCTTTTTGATAAAAATTGCCATTACCCTCATAACGCAATTACATTTCTTATTATAGAACAATTATCTCGTATTTTGAAACGTATATTTACCTCTCTAATTTGAAATTAAACTCTAGCCCCGACAATTACCTTTGCAAACTGGAGTATCGCTGCTCCATGTACCATTCTCGAGACACAGCCTTCTGGCAAATCCATCCAATTCGAAATTATTGTCACACTCGTAAAGAGCAGCTGCTCCATAATAAGTTGCGTTTGACGTTAGAGTGTATCTTCCATGTTGAATGTGTTCCGGTTTCCCACAATCGACATCTGAAAGATGCACTCGCTCAGATCAAATACTTTGCAATCGCGTAAGTGCTAGAATTTCCTTCGTTTCTTACACACGCATCGAGGAACCTCGCCGCTCCATTTCCCGTTGTCCTCGCAAGTGGATAGAGGTTCGCCGACAACCTTGTATCCCCTTTCACAACGATATTTCGCAAGTGCACCTATCTTGTAGGAAGTCGCCCCGGTATTAGAATTCTCCGGCGTTCCTGTCCGGATAAGAGTTCTACCGTACATTCGATCGTTGCCAGTCACAGAGAGGATCCCGTGCTCCGCGTAAATAGGCTCCGGACATCGAATCTCTGAGAAGAAAAGTCCAAATGTCAAAAGGAACTAGATCGTACATATCTGATTTAACACTGACCGTACCAAGCCCGGTCAAATGACCGATTTCAAAATTTAATTAAAAATTATACATTTATTACATGTTACATATCTTTTGTTCATTTAACTTTATGTAAACTCTTAGATCATCTGATTAATTTTGCAAAGATAATAAAACAATTAAATCTTGCATGATTTGTAAAAAATATGTCTGCAGTAAATGTATGAAGAGGAAGCCTTTCACCTGCAAAAAATGCAATTAAGAGAACAAAAATATCCTTCATTTATTTCTAAATGAAGCAAACGCTGCCCCTATGATCTTCTGTTTTATGTTATATTCTGTTATATTTATGTCCCGTGTATGATAAATATAAAAATGAAAATATATGATTGGTTATCACATTATTATTTAAAAGTTATGTTGTGCATTATTTTTTACAATAAATTAACAATTCCTTCCAAAAAAAAACATTTATTTCAGCTACGGTAAGAATAGGTATATGTAAAATACCGATACCGTTAGTGTTAAAAGAAATTTTAAACACACCTTCGCACTTTGGGGTCGCGTCGCTCCATTGGCCATTGTCCAAGCAGTATCTCCTCGATACTCCATTTAGCCTATAGTTCCTCGTGCAGCTGTAAGTGATTTCGCTTCCGAGATGCGTCGTTCCATTCACGTATTCTGCCGCTCCGTTCAACACAGGCAGAACTTTCCCGCAGTCCACGTCTACGAAATAAAAAGATGAGAAGGTCATCGTGTGGAGACCTTTACCAACGCGTCCATTAATCTGAAGATAAGTAACTTTGAAAGGAATTCCTAATGACGTTAACACTAGAACTACCTAATAATACTTAGACAAAAGTTATTTCTACCAAAACCAGTCAAAATGACTCTGGTCATTAAAAAATACGTAATAATAGAATATTGTGACTGGTGTGGTAATTCTAGTTAATAACATGGAAACTTACACTCGCAGGTGGGCACTTCTCCCGACCATTCACCGTCCCTGCCGCAAGTGTGCCTGCTTTCGCCTTGAAGTAGGTATCCTGCTTCGCAGTGGTATTCAATGGCACTGTGAACGTTCAAATCGTACCCGACGACGTAGCTTCCAGCCGGCACCTCAGGCTCCTCGCAGGTGATTACTGCATCAATCGAAATAATCGAGTTGTCAATCGTTACACACAGTAAGTTCATTTCTTTGCGAAAGAATTCGATTTCTGTTTACATTCGCACGACGGCGTATCGTTGCTCCATTTGCCTTCTTTGGTGCATTCTTGCCTCGCTTCGCCGACCAGCCAGTAGTCCTCCAGGCAAGTGTACACGGCCAAACTTTTAACCGTGGTGGTGCCATTAATTAGGGTCACCGAGCCGAATTCGATTTGAGCCGGTGCCCCGCAATCGACGAATCTGCACTGAGGCGCTTTGCCCGACCATTCTCCGCCGACGTCGCACGTAAGAACCTTTCGAAATTGATTATCAATGTTTAATATCCCGTTCTCATAATTAATCGCTTAATAAACATAAGATTGCGCGAATCATTGGGCGACTTTATGAAACAATACCGCGTTGTAATCGCAGTGCCTATGTAAATAGAATTTTGAAACAGTTTTTACGACCCGAGCATAACAAATGGGAGGAAAGTTGCTTACGTTGTCTCCGAATAGAATGAAGCCATTTTGACAGGAGTAACTGGCTGTTGAGCCTGCTCTCCTTCCGGTAGTCGTCACAACTCCACCATTAATCTGAGGTGGCTCCGGACACCAGTCAACTATGAAATAACAAATATTTTATAAAAACTATATTATGTTGTTATTTGCAATATTATATTATAAATGTACTATCTATCTAAATGTCTAATCTATTAACTATCTATCGAATCTAAATATAACTGTTACATTGTAAATATATATAATTTATATAAAATATTATAATATAATAATTAACTCAATAATACAATAATTAATATTATTCATATTTTAATTATATTATATTGTAACTCTATATAATTTCTATAAAATGTTATATTATAATGTTATGTTATAACATTTTATAGAAATTATATAGAGTTACAATATAATATAATTACAATAATTAATATAATTAGTTAAAATATGAGTGATATTAATTACTGTATTATTAAATTAATTATATTATAACATTTTATAGAAATTATATATAAACATCGCTACGATAAATTATGTAGAGATCTCGCACATAGACACTGGGAATGATGTCCACTCCAAATACCGCCGTCTCCGCATCTCCGCCTGGCGTCACCGAGCAACGTGTAGTTCTCCTTACACGCGTAATCAGCAAACGCTCCGTAAGTCGTTCTCTCGTCGACCAGGGTAATCACGCCATTCTCCAGATTGGGTAGAGGGCCGCAGTCGACGACTGCAAGCGTTCGAAAGACGGTATGCTTTCAGTATGCGCGAGACGGTCACCGATTACCAACTACATCGTCATTGTCTGAGCAATTATGCAGCACGCGTGGCGACACGCATGCGATTAAAGCTTACATTTGCACGTGGCCGGCTCGCCGCTCCAAAATCCGCTCGACTCGCACGTTCTGCTCTTTGATCC
The DNA here is from genome assembly GCA_903986555.1 of Heterotrigona itama. Classification (NCBI taxonomy): domain Eukaryota; kingdom Metazoa; phylum Arthropoda; class Insecta; order Hymenoptera; family Apidae; genus Heterotrigona; species Heterotrigona itama. Next base: position 47,318 of record CAJDYZ010011328.1, read on the forward strand.
TATCAACATGCAACCATCGGGGCAAACGTAATCTATCGTAGACCCTATGGTCCGTTTGGTCCCCGTGATCGTTGTGTTCTCGGATTTCTCCGGACTGCCGCAAGTAGGTGGTCCTAAACAGTTTGAACAGATTCGTTGCACACAGCTGATACATACGCAAGCGCATCGATATCGTTACTCACTGCTTTGACATATCCAATGCAGATAGTCGAGATTGCAGCCAACGTCGTTCCACAGCCAGCTACGTCCACCGTCCAGCACCACGCAATTTTGCTCGCCGTTGTAATTGTTTGGCTGATCCTTTCCCCACGATGGTTTCTGCACAATCTCGCCTGCGAGCAAACAACAGAAAAGAACGTTTCACACGATGGCTGGAGGGAACGCTGGTTCCTTGAAAAGCGTCAGTTCGACAAGGTCTTTCACCTTCCTAGGCAGCAGCTATTAACATCCAAAGCAAACGTTTCGTCTGCTCGATCCAGACGCAACAAACAATTAACGGAGATTATAACGTTCGCGGGTGTAACTTCCGTTGATTTCCACACAGTCGCAACTTTCACGTTCTATCTATTAGCGCCTGTTATTACACGCCGTGTCGAGACGATCGTTGATCTCGTAGATGGTCAGGATTTCTCTGGGACGAATTTTCGATTGACGAATTCAATCCCTGCCGATCGGCAGGGACTATAATTATCGCGTAATCACGAGGTAAATTGATTGGTTCGGCTCGACGAATCTAACCAGCGTTGCCCAATCCGTGTCTGCCGACCCGGTTCCCACGAAACGTTCACCGATAAATCGTGAGAAGGGAAGGAAAACCGTTTTGACTGTAGTCAATGAACAAACAAGACTTGAACGTGAATCGAAGCGACTGAGAGGGGAGGAGGGGGAATATTCACCGTCGACCCATCGCCATGTCCTCGCTGTTATCAGTGGTTCCTTTTGAGCGCCTATCCAAACCAGCTGCGTCTTCAGTTTGTTTTTACGCCTCTCCAGATTGTTCAATATGTACACCGAGGCTGCACCCTGTGCAATAGCAAAGCATTACAACAAGTTACAAGTTATAGAGACCGCGTGCATGTTTGGAAATTATACTTGAAAGCCGTGCACGAGATCGCCGCCTCTCGCGCGACAGTAATTTCTCGCCTCTTGGAAAGAACCTCCCTTCTTCACGACGAACTCGTAACAGGTGGAGTTGAAGGCGGCCAAGTCGGCGTCAGCTGGCGTTCCACTGTACGCGCATCTGTCCGTTGAAAATTCTACGAAAGAAAAAGAAGAAAGAAAAACGGGAAGAACTCTTCTATAGAAATTCCATCCGACAGAAGTCCGCACTTTTGGCACTTCGACTTACCATCGACGGCGAACACTTCCACCTCGCATAGACTCAAGCTCCCCTCGACTCCGACAAGCTGCAAAAACACGTACTGCCCGATCAGAGCTCTGGCGCACACGAATGTCTTCGTGATCCCTTCCTCTGTGAAGAATTAATCGAAGAATTATATATCCTGTCAAATATTTTTATCAATATTTTTATCAATTAATTATAATTATAATTAATATTTTGACTGATAAAAATATTAATTATAATTAATATTTTTATTAATATTTTTATCAATTTGCTTACCTTATTTTTAAATATCATGTTTCATGAAATATAATTATTTCAAGATGAATTTGTTCTTGATTGATATGTAAAAATAATTTAGATAGTGTTTCGAGCATTGTTTCTGGCGTTATTCTACCAATGTAGAAAGTGATATTATACACAATGAAAATTATCTGTTTAGCAACTGGCAAGACAGCATTTCTGAATGATTTAAAATTGCATTTCGAATAAAATTCTTTGCTCTCACTTACTTAGAACTTTTACTTTCAAATAAATAATTTACTAGATATGGATGGTTTGTTGTAATAAAATTGATTTTAGTATATCAATTATTGATAGAAAAAATTTTACAATTTATTAATTAAATTTAAAAATTTAAATAAATTAATAAAATTATTATTTATATTTATATATAATTATTAAGAAAAAATTTTTCTTACTAAAAATAAAATTAATCATAATGATTAAATTAATAATATTTATTGACTTTATTTGATTAAAGATATACTCGAGATATACTTGAGCAAAAGTTGGAATGCAAAGGGTTGATAAACTGCCAATTGCTTACCAATCGTGCCAGGGAACCAAGCGCACAGGGGGTTGCGCTGTAATTCCACGCTGCTGTTACCCACGCGTATTTCAATGTCCTGAAGTGGTTGATGGCCTGTCGACAACGAGAAATCATTTCCACTTTCGACTCACGAACAGTGTCGAAATCGTTAAACAAAGTATCGTTTCTCCTTTCTTCGAAAGAAAGTTACTCACATATATGTGTGTAATTCGCTGGGGAACGAAAGTATCAGCTGCGATTAATCAGCTCGAATGTTTAAATTTTTCATTAAAACGCGAAACGCGACGTCCATTTTAATCGACTTTCTATATATACGTGCACGTTATTCCACGATGAAAGTAAAAATACGCAAGAAGAAAGAATTTACCGCAGCAACCTCTGGTCGTCACTCTGACCACTTTTACCGAATACGACTTGAGGAGGTCGACCTTCCACCAAGGGCTAGGCTCGCTCTGAGTCTCCGTGCATCTTTTCCCGTCATGCTCTGTGCTCGAATCTCCGTCGTTTCCGTGGCCGGCATCTCCGCCTCGCACGGTGGTCGACTGGTTCGTCGGTTTGCGAAAAGCGACGTTTGCCCCTGTAACAACGTGAGTTTCACCAAAACGCGAGAAAACTGGCGGAAAGAGAAGAAAAGAAAAACAAAAATGGGGAGGGAAGGAAAGAATTGATTTGATTAAACTGCTTAGAACCGAACAAAGCCGAAGAAAGGTGTTGCCAATCACGACCGTGTAACAAAACGTCTATTACGTTGGCAGGATGCATTTAGTAATAAAAAGAGAGACGATTATCTAGCGTCGCAACTAGTTTCACCGAGTTGCAAACGGTGTTTCGGAATCTTCCGGCTTCGTTGCTTTTCCGCATTCTCATTGGTTCAAGCAATCTGCAGACGACGCGGTTAATAATCGGCAGTTCACTGTCTATCGGCTGTCGCCGAATTGTAAATTCTCCCGCGTTGCGTAACGTTTTGCCGGTGCACGTTTTTTTTTTTTTTT
>CAJDYZ010011330.1:9842-26647 GCA_903986555.1 Heterotrigona itama
GACGAACGAAAGGAACTGCTAAAAGTAGTCTTGGAAATCTCAGAAGTTCTGAAAACTCCAATCATCTTGAAACATCTTACTAGAATTTATGAAATACTAAATATGAGTTAGAAGATTAAAATATTTCTTATACGTAACGGAATTATTGCTACACTGTTTATGATATTGACAAATTTTTCTATACTTCTATTAACACAATCTGAGCTACGTGTTTTAATGTAGCATTTTGGAAGCTATTTCTCCATTGTATCTATTATAAAAAATTTTATCTTTATTTTCCTGGAGACCGTATTTTTCTGTGGTTTAAAATAAAAAAAATTAGAGTAGAGAAATCCAGTATTCAACGCGCGGTTTATTATTGACGAACGAAAGGAACTGCTAAAAGTAGTCCGGCGGAGTGTGGGCGGTTTCGGGAGGATGGGACCGGGATTGGCGATCGAAAGTGATTGAAAGTGATCGCCTTCGGAGATACTCCGTCCAGGGTGAAGCAGGAGAAGTGTAATTATGGCCGTATTAAGGCTCTTCCGAAACTCTTGGCCAACGTACTGGGTGTTTCAAATAACAGCTTAGTTTGTATGTATCTTAGTTTTAATTGTTATACTTGAGCACAGACGAGATATATGAATAAACGTTGCACCTTACGGACTTTCGTGGCCCGTGATCTGAAATACTAAAAAAAAAAATCACTGGTTTTTTTTTGGCGCACTCCACGTTTTAACAACGGTGAATTGGCGAACTAGTGAATGAACACCAGCAACATAATTTCTGAAACCCATTACAGTGTTGTCAAACTTTCAATAGCGAAATGTGAAGCTAGTAACCACACACGAAGTAAAAGGAAACATTCTACTCTACATCAGAAAGAACTCTATCCATGTTTTACGAATTTATCACATTTTTGAATATATATAATAAGTTAAAATATTTTAAAATTATTAATACATGGTTTTATGTATAAATTTTTAACTAACAAAAACTTCAAATTTTATATATTTTATTATATATAATAATTTTATATATTTTATTATCAATAATAATTTCACTATTAAAATAATAAAATTAATATATTTCTATTAACGCATTTCTATGAACGCAGAGCTGGCGTTTGTTATGATTATTCTACAAACAATACTGTCGAACGATAGTTGTCGATTTAACATCGAGAATTTTAAGATAAAGATCTGACACAATAATTTATTTATTAATTCATCTTCTTATTTTCCTTTATTTGAGATGATGTGAGAAATATTTCGTGAAGTTATTTTATTGAACGCGAACTTAATCAGGAAATATACGTGAAAATATACAAGAGTCAGCTTCATGACAGTGATTAAGCCGCGGGAAACGGCAAACAATTTGCCGATGCAAATTCGCGAACCTCGAACTGTAACGCATATCTGTTCTAAATACCGCGTATTATGAACTGTCCAGCGAAATCGTTTGATTATACACGACGTTTCCTTTGCGCCGGTGTCACGAGCTGTTGCTTCAATTAACATTCCATTCGATGCGTAATCGTAGATATCATTGATGCGTTCGCGCGCTCCGTGATTGCTTAAGGGCGTGCGTTCTGAGTTGAAAGAGCTGTGATTTAATCGCATTAAAATTGATTTCCCAGATTCACTTCGCTTCGGTAAATAATCTATCGTGCAACACATGAAGAATAACAAAAGTTGCATTAACAAAAATAGCTATCGTTAGATTGCACTCGTTAGTATGTAGTGAAATATTCGAAGCAACGTTTCAATCACATTTAAATTCAAAATTGATAGAAAAGAGCACAATCGTATGCTACATGTTGGCAAAGTGCACTGCATATGTAGTACAATCTTTCTTCTTCTTTTTATTTCTTTTTATTTTAGTCCAGTATATATGATCCCATCGCTAGCAATCATTTTCCTCGCGGTCATTCTCGCCGCGTTCCTGATGAATATTCATGTCGGTAATGACGCGAATAATTGCGCGATCCTTTGAGGAATCTTAAAGGACTTAGGGGAGTTTCCAGGCCCTTGGGCAGCAACACGTAACACGGTGGTTTAGGTTAGATTTCGAGGTCGAAAAGCGAAGATGGATCGCAAATTATGTGATCGTGCTTCGAGTAAAATATAACGAGACGATGATTAATTGACGAACGAGAATCATACGAGGAAAACGTCCCCTTCGTCTCTCTATCAATATAGATATTTATATAGATATTTATCAGAAGAGAAAAAAAAAATTGAAATGTATTAATTGAAACGTTTCAATTTTGGTAAAAAACTGAAGGACCGAATTATGTAAATTAAAATGACAATAGCTAAAAACATATCTTACGATTATTTCTGTTATTTATTTATGGCAAACAAGTTTGTGAAACTAAGAAGATGTTGAGACTAATTATTAGATATTTATAAAATATCCTGGTGAATTCTTAAACCTTCATAAATATCCGCAATGCAACAATCAGAATTCAAATTTAAATTCCAGTATTTCTTATAATCTGGTTAACATTCTTTTTAATTAATTAAAATTCCAACAACATCTTGCAGCAAGTCCCACATATTTCAAATGTGTAAATCTCAATAAAGAGCAATCGCAAATAACAGAGACGAAGTCGAAGACGTGCTGAGCGATGTTTCTCGCTCGGTCGAAATATTTCGCGAGGATATTCGCAATAAATAAAGAGGGAAGAGAGGATTCTAACTTAAGACGTCTCACGTTTCGCAAAGAAGCATGCGACGTGTCTAGCGAGGGGAACGTTTTGCTGAAACGTTGGGCAAAGAGACGAGGAGAGATCGACCAGAGCGAAACGTTTGCGGCACCCACGCGACCACCGGTCTAGATGAACTGTTTGTTGTTGCGTTTCAGTGAATTATGACGGGACCGTAGACTCGCGCTACGATGCCGCCGTATATTAACGGTTGAAAGCCAGCAAATGAGATCCGGGAAACATTACAATTACCATAGCAAACAATATTCCGCCGTATGCGCCCGGCCTGAGGAAACGGTTATTTACAACCCATTATATTCACGAAACAGCGCAGAGTGATGGGAATGCGCGTGTCCGTTTCGAAGATTCCTAGGGGAGGATCTTTAACGCCACTACGCCCAGAATGAGCAATTCAACGATTTTTACAGAAACTTTAGTAGCTTCGTAAAGCGGGATTTTCGAAGGCAAGGATCGAGTTTGAATAAAGATTTTAAGTATGTAGTAATTGAAGGGCCAGCATGAGCAATTCCGAATTTTTATGGGAATTTTGTAGCTTCGTAAAGCTGCGCAGAAATTGAATTTCGCTATTGGAGATTTTATTTAGAGATTTACAATGATTACAAGACTATTACCTTGATACTAGATTGTTGCCGTGCCGAAGATGGACAATTCAAAATTTTTATAGAAATTTTAAAAACTTCGTAAAGACGTCGTGTATCTTTGAAGAGATTGAATAAAAGTTGTGGATATTTAATACGATAAAAATAACGTAGCTTCGTAGAGATGCATAAAGAAGAGACATTTTAAAGATTCTCAATATAATATGTAATAATTAAAGGCTTATTTCTTCTCTTATATATATGTTAGGTACTTTTCTATAATAAAGCCTTCATCTTGATTTCTTTACATAGAAATTCTATATTTCAATTTTTAATTCTGATTAAAATATTAATACGCCATATCTGACGTTAAACAGAGAAAAGTTCCATTTCTCTTCGCAAACAAGAAAGAGAAATTTTCCTTTACGAGCGTGTCACTATGTCATTTATCTCACATCATCCAATGCTTTGAGAAAGCCCGCAGAAACTGGTGAATTTAATCGACCCAGATTGCTCATAATTCCGCGTCAATACTCGTAAATAACAGCGAACGTTTCAATATACAATCAATACTCCTCACAATACTAGTCAGATTGCATTCAGAAATTCGTTTCACCGTTTTATCTCTCCCATACGCAACATTTAAAATTCTCCTGATCTCTGCTATAGAGTGTCTATTGACAAATATGTTTGTCGCTTTAAATTCGAAAGCGCGACGATCGAAATCTTCGAAGTTTTAAACTTCGAAGGAATTTTCGCAAAAATGAACAGATTATTTATTGAACTTTTAACTTTCGGATCATTTCTTTTCTGTTTTAAATTTAATTCTATACACCAACACTTCAACTTTGTAGTAACAGTTCAGTTTTAATAATTATTTTTTATTTGATCATTCAAGACTCTGAAGAATTTTAAACAGATAGAATTTTAAACTTCAGAGTGAAATGTAGAAGTTAAGAATTTTTTAAGGAAATTGTTTTTTACTTTACCATTTGAATAATAAAGGAAAATTAAAACAAAAAGTTATTAATTGAAAATTTTTATAGTTTCAGTCTTTATTTCTGAGTGAAAAAAAAAAGAAACAATGATCATTTGGATTGGCGTCTAGGCCCGACCTGGCGCAAGGGAAAATCAACGTCCGGCATTAGGCGCATTCAAAGCATTCCCTAATGTTTCACGCGAGGATTTATAACATATTTAGCGAGCGGTGTCGCGATACATCGTCAGATAACGCCGGCGTCCGTAAGCATACGCGGCACACATACGCCCGTTGTTCGGAGATTTATGCGCGGCGTATGGAACGCGCCGTTGTCGCCATTGTGCCCAGCATTAGGTAACCTAACTGGCACTCCATCATCGCCGATATAATAAACCGCGAAGGAGGAAGAAAAAAAAAAAAGGGATGCTACTCATGCGGAGATGTTTCACCGTAAATCTTGTTCGTGGGTAGTTGAAGTTTTACGAAACAGGTGGGTGTGGAAATGAAGGTGGCGAATTTTGAAAAAAATCTGGCTTTGAGATTAGGGTTGCGCAACATCTGCTTACATAGAATTGTAGGGCTTGGACGAAGTTATTATTAAAATATTATATATATGTATATTTATATATCATATTTACATATTTTCGTATATGAAAATCGACGTATATGAAACGTTGAATGAAAGTTTTTTTTTTCTAAAGTCATTTGCCGAACCATCTCTTAATGAGAGACGCCTATTTAAATTAAAATTACGTAGTATAACGACCGGCTAGTTTTGGGAGTAATTTCTTTTCACACAACGCTACAGTCACGTAATCAAAGCTGAAGACCATATGACGCCACGGTAACTTTCGTTCTTTTCCTTTTCCAATACAGTAAAATTCCTGTTGCCAGATTCCTGCATCCTAAACATGCACTTACTATCAAGATCTAGACCAGATCGAAAATACGAGTCCTTGCTCGCATAAACTCTAGATTAACGTGTGCCAAATAGAAACGTTGTTTGTTGCACGATCGAGCAATGAAACGCTATGTATGTTGTATTCGAGCACAGTAGCCGATAATACGATCAAACGGTAGCAGCTGGATATGCGTTACGATCGAGCTAGTGCTCACGAAAAACGCTTGCTGTCGCGGTGGTGAAAAGAACGACACGGGCGCGGTCCGACGACGACGACGACGACGACGACGACGACGACGACGACGACGACGACGACGGCAGCGACGACAGAGTCAACCACGGAGAACACGAGAATGCGGCAGGAATCTAAATAAGACACAATCGTGGCGAACAATCGCATACCGGTGGCGCATTGGGACTTTCTAATAAGCGCTTCTCGGCGCCGTGCCGCGCTGGTCGGCCTTGCTAGGACTACGACATAGTCGAATCGAAACGGGACTGTGCTCGCGTTCAACAACCTGTTGCTCGTGACTTACTTGTCCCTCCGCCTCTATATAGTCGCTGGAGGAAATATCAACCCTGTATAATGTAGTCTAACTGTAGTCAAAAGAAGTTGACCCATTTGCATCACGACTTCGACTTCATGACTCAAATTGCATACTTCCATGTGTATTACAATATATTAAATCTCGATTGAAATATTTTTATCATTTTCTATTAACGGGGACTTGATCTGTGTAATCTTGATGCAGTTTTACAGATTTGATTTATGGTATTTATACTTCTATTAAATTACAATTTTATAGATAGTTTGTTCAGATTATAGCTTTTGTACGCAAATATATTTAATTGGGTTTCGTAAAATTTATTATTCAGGTGTATCGTACTGTAAATTTGATCTGGGTACATAATCTTGATTTATGTTTAGATTATAGATTTTCTACGTTTTTATTTCTACAATATGGTGAAACTGTATCTCACTGATTTGTTTTATTAACCCTGTGCGATATCACGTCAGACGTGCCTTGAGAGCTCTGGAGAAAAGTAGCATTGTCAATCTTCGTATAAAGGTTTGTAAAAGGTAAACCGAAGTAGCGATAGAGATTGATAGGATGAACATTCACAAAGTAGCGTGATTCATGGTCTTTCAATGAAATCTCAAGTGTAGTATGATAACGAGAGAAGCAACAGAAAGGGTTATACAGAAAAGGAAATGGAGGGAACTTGTTTGAAGTGATTGAAGCGTCTGAAGTATTCGAACTCCTGCTCTTACTTGTTGAATGTTCTCACATGTGGGAACAATTCCATTCAATTTTAGAATTTTCCATTTTAGAAAGTTAAACTTCAAGTCTTTGATTAAGATATTTCCTTTGCACGAGTTTTAATTTCTAACGCATTATTTTCTCATTTCTGCTAAAAAAAAAAATTAATTCTACAGTACTTTAATTAGACATATTCGAATAATTGACTTTAACGACTTTACGACCTGTTTTTAACTTTTTATTTCTTTAGCTGATCAGAAAGTTTTCTAAGATACGAGACGAACGGAGATGTACTTTCCATCAGTGTACCTATTATTATACTTAGTAGATGAAACAAATTTCTATTTAGATTCCATTTTTATTTTTTTGTTATAAATATATATGTATGCTTATAAAAATATATATTGAAATTCATAGCATGAAAATTCATAGTTTAATCTTTATGACACCTGTATAAAATTGGATGTAAAAACAATTAGGTGTGCTCTATAGCGTGTAATAATTGACAACATAAAATTGAAACTAAGGTACGTATATATGTTGAAAGTATCACTCAATTGAGTCACAAGGAATCGAGTATCAGGCGTGATTCTTAATTTCCGAGCCGAGTCACTTAACATATGTTAAGTGGATCTTGATAGATCGTAATTCTCGCGCTTGATGTTTAATTAATAATTCAAGAATGTCAATGTATCCAACGTTGTACGAAAATTTCGGCGCCGGGATAGCCTCATTCGCACTTTATAATCGCGTGGCGAATGCAAATGTGAAACAGCTGGAAGATGACTGGTGATCCGGGATCGGGTTCCACTGGTTTCGAGGCTCGCTTAATTGAATTTAAGAGGTCTGGCCGTGACTGTGCAAACAGTGGAGCTGTTGGATGTCTTACCGACAAAATTTCACTTGCTCGATTAGAGATTATCTTCAGTTAATTTATTTTAAAGACAAACTACGTTAATTTCTACGCGACCTTCGCTTTCCCACGTAGGAACACCTTGCATCACTTTCACCGTTTTCTCGGCCCTCGTTCGTTACTTGTGCCAATTATGACAAATATGAAAGAACGGTAATTTTTAGTTGTAATTTTTAATCAACAAACTGGTTGAACGAATTAATTGTAAATTATTTAATTTACTCGTTTATTACTTTAAACTTTATTATTCTTCGGAAATAAGAATTTAATAAGATTGAGAATTTCGGAGTTAATCAGAAACTTGAATTAAGAAATATCGTTGAAGAAAGAATCGTTGGTAAGCGACTTGAGGAACGCTGCGTCAAGTTAACGATAAGGCGTGGCTGCCGTTTTCCAGCGGAATCACGCGGAAGGAGAAAAGTTTCCGTGATAATTTGATATTTCAGCCAAGAAACATAAACGCGAATCGCTGGCACAGCCTGGCATTTTCTCGTCCACGCGACATGTCGGCCTTTTTCACGCGATCAGCTCGAACATTAGCCGAACACACGTAAGCCCCACTTGCTCTTCCCTTTTCTGACGCAACCAGTTCTCCGATGTTCGATAACACGAGTCATCGTTTTCATAAGTCAGCCACCTTTCTTTTTTTCATCCTCCCTCCCTCTCTCTCTTTCTCTCTGCCTTCGAGATCGATAGACCTTAACGCGGTCAAATTGTTTTTCGAACTGAAAACAAAGGAGAAAATAAAGAGAGAGAGAGAGAGAGAGAGAGAGAGTTCAAAGCTTTTTAAACACCTCGCACGAGCGCTGTTTTCGATTTTAATTATCGACAACAAGTTGAAGGGATAAAAGGCAGAGAGACCCTTAACGTTGTTTATGGAGAACCGATTAATTGCAGTGAACGACCACACAGGCGGCCGAGCAAAAATAATCCTGCAATTATGCTAAACCATTGTACGGCATCGACCCGAGACTACCCATCATCGTACTTTGCCCTTCTCGTACAGCGATTCTCGATTTTCTGCGATCTCACGTTGCGAAACTTCACTCCGTCATTGCTCATCAAGTGCGCTTCTTTTTCTCCGCCCTTCGTTTTTTCCCCACGTCAGCGAATTTTTACTCGCGTCGCCCGATGTCTTTGGGAAAGTGATTTTGTCGATTAAGAAGCATTTTGATAGATGACACGATATCACGCTACGTTATATGCAAAATGTTAAATGTTATAACGAGACTTGTTCCGTCAACTTTTGACACGTGATACTTTGTACAAAAATAAAAATAGCAGCCAAATTAGCTCATATTATTTGCTGTATAATTCACAATTGTATCACGTAGTGATGCAATTAATAATTGCACATCAAATGATAACAATTGCCCAGGTTCCACCGCGTAGAGATTCACCCTGACAACTTAATCTTAATCACTTTTCTTTTACGCATAAAAATATAAGTTGTATTTAAAAAACTTGATTGAATATTGAATCGTGAAATGCATTTCAAAGACTAGACTTGTATGCTTGTATATACGTTTTAAGATATAGATATTTTACTTAGCAATCTGAATTGCTCATGAAATGAAGTAAAAGCAGAGATTCTCCTCACATATACGAGTTATTATAATTACACCTTGAAAGAAGAAGACTTTAATCTGATAATAAACACGTACTTACTTATGAAACAAATTATTTGCTATCGGTTGATCTTCTAATTTAAAAAAGTAACTAAACGTATCGCTAATGCCACAAAGAATGCTTCGTAGTAATCATAAATACTTAAAAAAGTTTAATGAAGAATAAAAAAATTTAAATAAAGAATTTAATATCTCTCTAATTCTTTAGTTTTATGTTGAATCTTATTTCAAAAATTTCGAAACATTATTCATTGCGTAATCCAGAAAATAATAATATATCTCATCATCGTCAAACCAGCTAGAATTCAACGAACGTTCGAACGTTATTAAAGTCCAAACGCTCTTAAACGAAAGATTCCGGCGATCTGATTTCTCGTAACTCTTTTTCTTTTTTTTTTTTTTTTTTTTAATCGCAAAATAAAACACACTTTTATCTGGGCTTCTTTGCCCAATTACGCGGCGCAGCGTCCCGATTTTACGTTTATATTAGTAGCTGGTAAGTATCTTTCGTGGCGGACGAAGCGCGCACGCCATAAAATGGCGCGTCGCGTCGTTTCCTCGACACTCGTATTCATTCACCATGGAATTTATAGGTTTTTTTTAGACCAGGCGATAATACAAGACCGTGGCTTGTACATTCCGGTCGTCGATAGAATTTTTATTGGGTAGAAAACGTTCCGTTTCCACTCGTGTACAGCTGCGACACGACTTCTTCCAGAGTCTCGCATTGAAGAAAAAAGGTACACGATAAAGTGGAAGAGGCGAGACGTTTTCGGTTCTTGGCTCGTTAAAGTACCCCGGACACCTGTCATTAACCTTCTTCCGTTGTTCGAAATTTATCGCATTCGAGTGAATGTCGATTCGTTTCAATCGTCAATTAATAATCTTCAGCCGGAATGAATAATTCAAGCGGGACTAGTTTCTTTCTCTTTATGCTCTTTAATGTTAATGTTTAACGTATTAAAGTATCGTGGGCTTTCTGTTCTACAAGTTTACGAAGGTAATTTGTTCTACTTGTTATTGGTGTATTGTTGTATCAACCATGATTTTCAAATCACAATTATTTTTTTCTCGATCGACTAGCAAACAGTCTCTAATTGCAATAACTGAATAGATAATTGAGGGAGACTCCGAATAGAAATAATCAAACTTCGCGACGCCTTTTTACGTGGAATTGAATTAAGTAGTCTTTATGAAGTCTTTTAGAAAAAGAAGTGCTAGATAAGCACACTGGCAAAGTTCGAGCACCGAACTTATGGTAAATCCCCAGATACCTTGTATATCACAAATACAATAAAAATGCTAAATGTCCAAGTCAAGACCAAAGATATAACTCGACTCACTCTACTGATAAGAAATTCATTTTTGTGCCTATTTTTACCGGATAGTAGCTGAAGTTCAACTCACCAAAGGAGAAAATAGAGCCTCGGCTTAATTGACAGTAGCTGCACTCGAGCGGTCGGCTACCTAGCGTCCTTATTATCGTTAATTTTAATTAGAGGTTACTGCCGGGTCCGCAGCGAAAGATACGGACAGCAGCGGGATACCGGGAAAGAAGAAGAGGAGGTTCCCAAGCCGCGCGATCAGACGCGAAAAAGGACACGCCGGCTGATCCTGATTATAAACGACTGGCCCAGCGTTGGACGACGATGTCCCGCCGCGAGAGAACGTCCTCGAGGGCAGCGACGACCGGACGAGATTCCGAACAAGACGATCTTCCACGCAGATCGGGGCCGAACCGACCCCCTGCGTGAATCTTCGACCGCGAGATATCTGATCCCCGCGGCCGAGGGACAGCTCCCGGTTTCGTGCGATGTGAATCCCGCGGCGAATCTAATTTCTCTAATTTCGACCTCGCGGAGGTTTCCCGCGAGCCGTGATCGACAGATGTTTCGACTCGTCGTTGGTTTAAATTGGTTCGTCGGGGATGTTTATTGTCACGAAGGCACGTGACACAACTTGATAAAGTATGTTCCCTCTAGGTGGAACAGATAGTAGTTTTGTCAGCAAAGAAACGACGTTGATAGTCGAGACGAAACTCATGATTAGACACGGATTTTCCTATGTTAAAATGTTCAAAGTAGAATACACAGTATTGTATCATATAAATTTCAGAATACAGAATACTATATAAATTTAAAAAAAAAATCATATCTTTCTAAATTTGTAAATCTAGTCACACGCGGACATGTTTGAAACAAAGGGTCACTTCTAAAAAGTCCCAGGTGGCGTGTTGATTTCTACAAATTTCAAACTGTCAAAGCAATCGATGTAATTGTATATTCATATATATTACTTACGTCTACGTTCGTTACACATACACTCGATATATCGTTCATTATATAGTATCTTGAAGCTGATTACATCAGACATAAGTTCGTACTAAAGTATAAATCCTAGCGCGAATGTGATCCTAATTACACTCAGTTTTCGAAATAAACGAAAGAAATTGAACGCAAGAATTTGTCACACGTCGAAAATGAACCCGTCAAATTCAGAACCGTCAAGCGACTCGACTTTCTTCGCACGATCCACTTAACTTTCGAATTCCTTCGCCTCCCTCGCAGACGCAGGGTACGGCGTTCGCTGCAGGGGATTCGTCGCGTCGGACAATTAAATCGTTTTAATCGTTCCACGTAATTGGACGGAATTAGTGATGCCGTCCATCCGAGAACTGACTCAAACACCCTGATTATCGTTGGTCGCCCGGGCCAAATAACAGAGAGATAAAGCAAAGGTTCTCTTGTCCGGGTACGGACAAATGGAAAGGAGCGAAAGAAATAGGAGTGTGGCGGCTCGGTGAAAAAGAAAAAAAGAAAAATAAAGGGACTGTGGAACAGAGGGGAGCACTTAACGGAATACGTCCCGGTGATTATTGGCTGTGATAATGATCGAGTCGCTGCGCGTTGTCTATGGCGTGATTGCAGGTCGCAGTTCTGATCCTTAGGCCATCTGCGAGGGTGGTTATTAAGAGCGACCGGTTCGAACGGGGAACACCAATGACCGTGTTGCTTAGAGATGCGACCGTGGTATCCCTGGCACGTATTACCATTCACGTTCGTCACGGTTCGGTATTGTCAAGACCAAACTTTTTTTACGACGTCGGGAGAAAGGTTCTTCTTGGTTTTAACGATAGTTTTGTTTTCTTACACACCAATTTTACGTATTTTATTATCTAGATAGCACGTTCGTTAAATTTGTCCGAATAAATTACATTACTACTGTTGTACGAAACGTGGTATCGGGAAATATTTCTGCTCGAGTGACTCGAGTGACAAAACAACTTAATCGGAAGATTTAATGTAAATCAGAGATTGACTATTGTAAAATGGTGATAGATTACAAAGCAATAATGGACTACTACCTAGACAGCTTCATTTCTTCTCATCATTAAAACAATTTGATTGAGAATTACCATAAAACACGGAAACCTGTTAATAGAATTTTTACAATTTGTTCTAAGACTACAAAACTATGACAAACTATTTCGTACACTTAGACACCTCCTTTTCCTCTTTGCAAGGGAACCGACGTACCTTCAACGTAAGTATAAACTTCATTAATAACGTCGCGCATCGCGCGGACGAGGGCAGCTAACAACTCGCTAATCCCCGACAGGAATCCGCTCGCAGCCAGTGTTTACACGCTGATGATTTCCGAGGGCTCGAATACTTTCCGCTGACGGGGATATTTAGTCCGACGTATTTACCCTCGAGAGACAGCGTAATGGGGCGGCAATTAGACGGCGAACGATTAAAACTGACCCTTAATTGGCCACGATAGAACGTGGCCGAACTCGCGCGCCTCTTCATCCTTCCTGGACGATCGCGACGGTTCTAACTCTTCTTCGTTTCTACTCTCGTCGTTGGTCGATCCTTCTTCCGTTGAACGTTTGAGTCGAGACGAATCCGTTGCTTGGCCGCCTCCGCCTGCCAGCCCGCGGCGATAAATCATGCGGGCTCATGCAAGTAGTAACTAGTAACCGATTCGCGTTTGTACGACTCCTGTGAGATATTAGCTATTACGGAGAGTTATGGCGCGGTGCCACCCTCACCCTGTGGCTACGTGGCCCCGGGAATCACTGTGATCGACCTTGATTAATTGCGACGCGAAGATTGCCGCTCGTGGTCGCGCTCAGCTTCGTACTCCAGTGACGAATGCTTTTAATTTGAAGCAATGATAATTATAATATATTTCCTCCTTTTCTTTCGTCTAACGATTGAGAAGATCGAAGAACGGGATATATCTTGAGTTGTTAAATATCTACAAAATACGTTTGATAGTAGACTAGGAAGTTATATATATATATCTGTGAGATACATGCAGAAATGCACAGAATGCATGTAAAATTTACGCGAAATGTAAAAATTTAGCGTATTATTCGGTTTTATTTGAAATCAAATTAAATTAAATAGTAAACCTAAGTATTCTAAGAATACAGTATTTATCGATGATGATTAATAAATGAAACAAATCTCTGTATAGACCTTTTAATTGTTTCCGTAAAATAATGAATTTGCATAGATGTCGGCTGTCCATTTATCAGAAACGCTTGTATCAATCACAGGATAAAACAATCCGTGTATGATAAAATTAAACGAATTGCAAGACAAATATCTTTGCGTCTTAAATTACCCTAACTTCGTCCGTGAGAGGTGTTGGAATATAGAAAATTTATAGTCACGATTTCTGTACTTATAGATAATTACTGTGCGAGTGTATTTTGTTGTGAAGATTCCTCTTTCCCATTATAAATGTGTATAGTGATTCATATTATCCTTAATGTGTTAAATATACACATATTAATGTATAGGATGCTTAGGCAATTGTTTCACGTCACAGCTTGTTTCTACGTGTAATTGGAAAATAATGAGTAGAGTTTAAAGATGAATGGTAAATAACCACGTAGAATCATATATCTCTTGCAAGTGATATACATATGTGTAGTTAATAATTGTATCATTATCCTAACCCTGCAGCCGCAAGGAAATCTAAATATTTTTCTGTACACAAGATCACAAGGAGAAACTTATATGTTATGTAAATCACAAGGAAACAACTAGTATATTCACCTGCCAAAATTAATAGAATAAATAGACAATGATAAAAATTCTAATCGTTGCCGATTTCAACAAAAATGATACGTCTCAAAATCAATTTTGCAAATGTATTAAATACAACACACTGAAACAAATAATTCCAACATTTTATATTTTACAATTTTTATCTTCTTAACCGTTGATGATTGATCAAATTCTCTGATTAATCTGTAGCTCCATTAGGTGTCAATAAGTCATAAATTGTTCTATGATATATTTTGCCTACGTAATTAAAACTTTCGTCACCGTACGTTAATTTCCACGATTGAAGAATTAAATAAAAACGAACATCGAATATTTCACGAGATATTTCAACTTTGGCCAAAGAAGACACTTTCACAAGGCTTCATTAAAATCTATCGAACGATAGTCTTTCCATGTTTTTCCATAAATTCACAAAATAATTAATTCTCACACTATGACAATATTACGGGTCTGTTATTTTCTAACCAGTTTCAGTATCCCTTTCTCCTTGCTAATCTACCGTTTCATATCGTGACGGTGACGTTACACGAACAGAAGTAAATTAACACCGTGATGGCCATTCGTCGTAAATTCATGCAAATACTTTTGCAAAAATACCTATAATAATCTCGACCCGTAATCAGCCGTTGTTTCCTTTTTCTCTCTCTCAATCATTAAATTTCGTGTTGGTTTCATCTTTTCGTCTGCTCGGCCATCTGTTTATCGTTGCTCGTCACGCGACGATCTTGCTCCGCGCTCTTAATCACCGTGTTTAAAGACAAAGAAATCCGCTTTTTCGCGGAAACGGCGGCGCGTGGTGATTCGAATAGGTGCGACGAACGAGCCATCACGCCATGAAATTATACGTGTTTCGCCGTATTATATGTCCCGGTAATTACATTCTTTCGACGGTGATTTCGCGTTTTTTGTCAGTTGCCGGTTAATAGCGAGCTTAACAGCGAGTTTAGAATTTCTAATGCGCCAGACGAGTCTGTGTAAGTACCAATCTCGAGAGAGGCCCCTGTAACTCTGACTCTTTTATAAACTAAATTTAATTACACGATCCATGTCTCATTATAGTGTTCGATGTTCTAATCGCGTTTAATGGATCTTCATTTATTTCTCTATCATCTGAAGAACGTCCGTCGCATCAAAGTATCAGATCAAGTAGCGAGTCTTGTGAGACTACTGCAGGTACTCATTATCTGATAAAAGAATGTTTGATATTTTATACAAGAGCGAAAGTATAAAAATAATAATATTGAATTAATAATAAAGAGTGTAGTTTTTTCAGATAATTCGATAGTATTTTTTTCTGCTTTAACTTAAATTAATTGATTAGTATCTATAGCTTTTTCGAACAGTTTGTAGAATAAATTAAATAAACTCTTGGAGTGTATATTAATCACAAATCCATTATATTTATACGACCGATAAATTCATTGCTCTAACAAATTTCTAATCATTTTTTAAATATTAAATTATGATTTAAACTAGCGTAAATGTTCATGTAACTGAACAACTTCGCCAGTTATTCTTTGTTACAGAAATATCGCGTCGCGCGACATTAATTATTCAGCAACTTTCAACAAAAAGGAGGAAAACAAGATAATATTATGTTCACATGTCACAAGAAGAGAGAAAGAGAGAGAGAGAGAGAGAGAGAGAAAGAATTTCCACGTCGAAAAATGTGTGCGAAAGACGTGGAAAGAGGCGAACGAGCGAAAAAGCGCATGGCTGTTGCGGTCGTTGAAATCCCCTGCGGTCGCTGAACGTTCGTTCGTCTACTAACACAATTGGCCGCGCGGCGTTTTCTTCCATCGCATTTCATTCTGCGGCAGGTGATCGTGTCTCTGGCGTGGCGCCCCCGGCTTCGACCCCCGGTGATTACGAATTTCTGGTTTCGTCGTTTAACCACGGTGCTGGGACAGGGAAGCAAAGGAGGACGAGGACGCGGACGAACGACGACGACGAAATCATCTTAAGCGGCAAATTACACGTATGCTAAGTGGCCACGATTCAAATTATTATTATCGTCATCATCCCCCGGCCCTAGCGGACTCGCCCTTCCGAGAATGATTACACGCGCTCGTCTTTCTCTCTGTTTTTTCGAGGTCCTCTTCTCGTTTCGCCCCGTCCCTTTTCTCATTTGAATGCGATCTTCACTGACAGCGGTGCGCATGCGTTTAACCGCGCGCTCTCACCGCTGAAAGAGACAAACGAAGATTGAAATGAATATGGAGTAACCGAGGATTAATTCGGGTTATTATTAATTCTGGCTCGCAGAGAGATGACTGCGAAATAATAAGTGCGGTCGAATCCCGTTTGCGCGGACGCCATTTATTTGAACTAAATTTTAATCGGTGCCCAATTAAGCGAGCTGTTGTTTGAATTCATTTGTTCAAACGGAGAATTTTTAGCGAAGAGAGTTAGTAGACTTCTGTCGTATGAATTGTTTCTTTTGCGACAATTTTGTCACATTTACGTTTAACAGTATTCATTGGAACAATAAAACGAATAACAATCATCAGATTGATTCTAAATGTGAGAAAAGAATTTTGAAAATATTCAAGTTAAGGATGACAGTTTTGAAAAGAACCTTAATTTTTTTTAAGCCAATTGTGTAATCGCTAAATGCAAATACATGTTTCTGAGATATATTTAAAAGATTGAAACTGAATTCTCGTTAATAAGAACAATGAATGTATAATGTAATCAGAACAAGTGTTTAATATAAAAAAAACATATATATATATATATATATATATATA
>CAJDYZ010011330.1:49835-59954 GCA_903986555.1 Heterotrigona itama
CCAACGGGTTCTTATCAAACCGGTGATCTAACCGGTGCCGGTTAAATAAAAGAGCGCGAGCACTTTCCTTGGCCAAGCTTGGCGTATTCGGAGACAAGCTTTTTCGAAACCAGAGGCCTTTAAACCTGGATCGAATCATGTAATAGTTCAAATGATAATTTCCCTCGGGCATGAGATGTAACTCGCGCGTGTGGCAGATTAGCTATGGCTCAACATTCTCTTCTTCCTATCCGCGAATAACGTCTCGAAAGTCCGGGAAACTGAATTGCGATAGAGAACATTCATCGTCCGACGCATCTGCGCAAAAAGCCGCTAAACTGCATGTGGAAATCGTTAATCCTGTTGCAAAAAAAGAGTGAAGTTTCGTTAGACAAAATTAAAAGAAACGAAAAATTTATGAAACACTATGTAGACAGAAGAAACATGTAATCGTGAAAAATTGAAAAAAGTTAATGAAATGGTGGAAACTAGGAAATTGTGGTTTTTGCGTAAAATATTGATAATTAAACCATACAGATTAGAGTCATGGCTAAATGGCGACAATCTTGCGCGCGATAATCGAAAAGTGATTAGTTTTTTTTCGTATTTCTCAGGAAAAGCTGCTGTTAATTAACAAACGAGCTTATACCAAGTATAACCAGCTAAAAATGTCTTTCTATATTTTGGCTGTATTATACAACGACAGGAATGTTCATTTCTTATACACAAATAATGCATTGATGCATGTGTTTTAGATTTAGCACTGTTTTACGATATAAATGAATATTTACGTTTTTAATATATGATTTTAATGCAACATGATTAATTAATTATAAGAATTAATACAATACAATACATGAATTACATAAATATAATATAATAATTTAATATCATTATAGATGACTATTCTTATTGTTAGATGTTTTGACTGGTATTTTTACATAACATCATCTACTAATTGAATTAATATTTTCTAATAACTCAATGCTAACGATATTTCTTTCATGCTTTTCTCTCTTCTAATAAAGACACTTCCTTCATTTTGTTCTACCGATTACAAGAATGCAAAAAAAAAAGAAAAAAATAATTAGACCAAGTTGCAATCGAGTCGCGAGTATGAGCGTTAATTGTGCAGCTTGTCGATCGAGCAATAATAATAACATTCGGACGATATTTCCACTTCCGTTAATCCCATGGGTCATGAAACAAACGATCACTGAAAAATCGGATTCTAACGGTTCAGAGAGCTCTGGCGCTCTCGTTCTTGTTCGCGCCTCTGCATTACGCAACTAGCGGCTTCACTTTCACCAGAAAAATGCTTTTTCGAAAGTGTTTCGGCCGGTGTTTTAATTGTCGCCAGCAAGCGAAAGGGAGATCTCTGTTTCTCCTAAAAGCAATAAAGTTCCAGTGAACGTTTCGTCTGATCGAGCGTTGAAATCACCAAAGCGGAGATGTCTGACTGCGAAGGAAACGATCTACTGAATGTGGCACAAGTTTTATTTACTCCAGATAGCTGTATTGAGAACTTTCAATATTACAATTTCATTTCCTTATCCGTTGATTGGATAATTGTTTAGAATTTGTTAGTGAAGATTTTCCATAATTATATTTGCCAAAAATAATTGAATGAATCGAAAACAGATCGAATGATCAAAGGAATATACATCTACATACATTTAGAAAAATTTGTTAGTATAATAAAATGATAAAGCACTTAGAATAAACAATTTAGAGAATATTTATTTTCTTATTCTCGTGATATTCTACTTTTTGGTATCAAATAAGAAATATATATGTACGTTTTCAGTTATTTACAGAAAATAAATATTCATAATTTAGATAACAGATAACTATGAAAGGATTGGCTAATCCATCAAATTCGACAAGTTCTAGCAAATATAAAAGATTCATTAAAGAAAATATTCCCACTTTTTGTTCCTTCCGTCTTCTTCCAAGTATTTTCCCAAATTGATCGAACTGAAACATCAGAAAATCCACAAAAAGATTTCTTCTCGTAATTAGATCGTAATATCGACAAATAAGCTTTCTAAACAAATATTGACTACTCCCAACCATACAGCTATTTAAAGACTCAATTACCAATTTATGACCATTCGATCATTGAAGTGGTTGACGTTTGTCAGTGTTAACGAAGATTGATCTGAGCGTTGTCTGTAGCGTAGAAATCGTAATAGACGGATTTCACCGTGGTCCATCGAATGTGAAACGAAAGACTAGGTTCCTCAGAAACGATCGACGTGCATTGTTCCCCATAGAATTGATTTCTTTCGTTCCTTTTTCTTATTTATTTCTCACGTTTTAACGAAGAAGTAACGGTGGATTAACTCGAGGCTACCAATCGGGAACACTTTCTATCCGTGGTCAAGAAAAATTACGGTTCATTAACGACGGTTCGTTATTTTTTAAAAAGCATCGATCGACATGAAGGTGAAACGTATAACTCAACGTTTATGAGAGAGGAAAAGGAACAAGAACGCGCGAAGACGTTTTTCCACGGGACATTACGGTTATTTCTGCGACAGATTCCAACCAACCGTGTCGTTTATAGAATTTTTCTTAATGAGTCGGAAAATCGAGGCTACTTAGAAAATAAAACACTGATGCATTTAGGTAAATTTTTCATTTCAGCCGTATTCATCTTAACAGTTCCTATTTACAGGTTAGATTCTACATTATTTATTTCTGGAATTCTTAATTTCGAATTGAACTTTATTGCTAATCTCTGTCAAAGAAAATGTAAGATGTAACGTAAATATTCAAGGTATTTTGATAATGTAACATAAATTATTACTGGCACATACATTCACATAATTGAACGATACAGTTTTCTATCGAAAACTGTAACTATAACAGTGAAGGTTTAAATTAGGAAACAGTACACAGTATTCTAGAAAATATTACTATAATTGACAAGAGTATTATATTAAAATAACTTATTACTACCAAGATACTAAAAAATATCTATTAAAAAAATCTGAAATTTTCTTACCCAAAAAATACCAATTTCAAATTACCTTTCACTACTATAGTTATATGTCAATTTCTTTACACTGATCATTATATCACTGCAATTACGTTGCAATTTATTTAACTGTGTATAATAATGAAGATAATGGAGATTGCGTTGCAGACAAAATCATAGAATCGCGATCACAGATAAGAGTGATTTTCTCAACAGAAGTTTAATCGTACAAAACCCAGATGCTTATCAAAAAAGCGAGAGGAAAATCGATTATCCCCTTTCTGATACGATCATTTCCGGATCACAGCAGGTGCCGCGATATCGTCGCGAAAGCATTTGTCTCGCAACGATTTTCTACTCGTGCAATCTATACGCGTCAAGTCGTGCAATTGACGTGAACGTGTATTGACGCAAGGTGATTGAATAAACTTCCGGAAACTGGCGAAATTGGAGCAATAAGCTCGCGAAACACCATCCACGAAACTGTTCTCGTTCATTTGCATACAAGACGCGATAAGTGTAACAAATTTGCGGAAGAAATCGGAAATTTCCAGTAAAAGTGGTTTCATGCTTATTTGCATGAGCAGCGAACTCGCCGTGTTAATACATTCAGCGAGACGGTTGAAAAGTGGATTCCAGCTGGATTAGCATTTCGTCTGGTAACCTTTGCGAAATATTTCTTTCTTCTTAATTTTTCATTCGAATTTCGCCGAATTATCGAAACTAGATTCTGAACACGGAAAAACGTAACAACGAACTGATATTTTACCAATGCGGACCGACAGGAAGCTTCGTGCATATTTAATTAGCAAGAGAATTATCCATCGGGTTTGAGTTCGAAGAAAATCCTAAATCATTCGTCATAAATTATAATCCAGACGAGAAATCCTCCTCTTATAAAATTAATTACTGCCTGATTTTAACCTCCTCAGTCGATTAAAGTCGACAACTACTGAGTGAAGTCGGCAATCATTGTTGAAATAATCTTCAAGCTGCATCGTTGTATAAGTAATTTATGTTAAATATTCACATGCTACCGATTTGAAAATTAGAAGGAACTACATTATCTGTTTGCTGGATTATTGGAGATCATAGGACTTTAAACCTCAATCATAAAGAATCTAAGATACAAAATTATTTGTGAACGATTAATAAATGTTAGATTACGAGAATTTCAATCTTTTGTTTTGTACTCTTCTGTGTTATAAATTCCAAATACTGTAAGTAATTTGTAATTATTCTACGTGTTAATAATAATTTCCAATTTTTAACTGATATATTACGGATGATACATCGAACAGAATCTATGAAGTAATACTACGTGGCACCGAATAGGTTAAACTTATGTTAGTTCCAAGCCAAAGCGTAACGCGTGTCCCCATCATTTATCCCCTTGAAAACTCAACGAACCATGTAACTGCCGCGTCTTCTCCCCGGTTTCTCGTTTCTCCTCTCATCCGGCTTTCTGCAACTTCTCCCAACCCTCTCGAATGTGTTCAACCGGTGTTGCTCGGCCGTCTCAGAATCCAAAAGATTCTCCATAGACCGTCTGACTTGCCTGCACGCGCCACCACCACTCTTAGGGCTCTTTCTCTGAAGATGATTCCCATTTTCGTCGTGATAGTCTTCCCACTCGCTCATCTCGCTCCTGACATCTTCCAAGGACCTCGTCCTGCCTACCGAGCACGTGCAAGGAGGCACGCTGCTTCTGCACAGTCCCCCGGAGCTCTTGGTCCTGCCTCTCGGCTCCATCATCATCATTCTCGGCGAAACAGCCACCGGTGGCACCTGGAGAGGTGACATCGCTTGCGGTGGCGGCATCGCGTTTCGATACAAAGGCGCCAAATAGTAATAGTCGCGTCCCTTGTTCGAACTCGACGAGCTGATTCGGGTTGGAACGTAATTGTAATCGGCTATATGAGGCGTCATCCATTGAGCCATGGCGTCCATAGGCATCGGACGATAACAGAACGACGGCCCCCTGGTCGCTGGATGGCTGCGATACATCGGTGGCCAGGGACGAGACTGTTTGAGATCGAAACGAGGATCCATCCGCGGATCCAACACTCGGATGTCGCCCATAATGCACGTTCACGATCTCTTGACCGAGTTCTTCAGTGACAGCTGCGTATCGAGGTTGAAAGTGGTGTCAATGAACGACGCTGGTGTAGATGTTCATCTCGAACTATACGAGATCCGATACTCTTGGGTGATCATCATAGCGGTTCGGTTACCGTTCGAACCAGTTCTGTTTATTATACTTGGAGATTTATTGTTGCCCTCTAATCATTCACTGTGCTTTCCAACGATAAGCAAGCAGTTACTAAATACGTCCTCGGGATGTAGCTTGAGAAAAAATCGAAAGAGAGCAAAGTTCGAATGTTCGTCGAGTTCAGAGCTCGACGCGCGGCTGAGGAAAAGTCGGAAGAAAGCGAGGAAAATCGGCAACCGATGGCCTGGCCTTCTTCGAACGGAGGGGAACAAAGGAAGATCCGAGCGGTGTTCGCACGAGAATGGGATTTTCACCACTTTCCACGTAGCACGCTGGGAAATCTCTCGCGAGTTACCGTCTTGTCACTTTCCTCGCGATTCCCTTTTCCGACCGGCACTTCTCGGCTTCATCCACGAAATATTCGATACTTTCTTGTCTATCAATCACGCGTTCCCTCCTCGTAACGAGCGCGTTACACTTGCAATGTTAATGCGCCCGCGGGCACGAACCCGGTACCGTTAACTCTCTCACCTTTCACCCGTTTTTCGCTGAGATCGCGGTCGAAACCCCCGACACAGACGCACTTCCGCCAATTATCACGGCGAACGATCAACAGAGGGAGAGTTCGTGGATCGTGGATCGTGGATCGGAGAGGACTGTGCTCAGCTGAGTGCAGCGAACGAGTGCGTGGCCGACGTGTTCGCGTCGAGTGACTTCGCCTCTCGTTGAGAAACGACCCACTTCTCCTCTCTCGCCGGAATGAAACTTCATCTCCCTACCACCTCGACAACTGGCGCGCCTCCACAACTCATCTCTGGCTACTTATTCTTGAACGAGTTCATACGCGCCGGTTCCGTTCGCGGATGAAGAAGGGTTTTGCGTGGTGTCGCAACAGGTAGTCCACGGATCAGATGAGATTGATTGATCGAGTCAGCGAAGAAGAAGCGTTCGAAAAAATGAGGAATTTGATATTTTAAGGGTTCGAAACCCTTGTTGATGTTCTCGAGCCTACGTGATTCGAATGAATACTATATTTCAATAAACTCACACGTTTCAAATATTAGACATTTAGATACTTAACATATTGCATACATTGACATTTATTATTATTATTGTTATTATTATTATTATGTACGTTAATATCTACTATCTTCCGAATATTTTACGATTTTTATGAATAAATGATTTCATAAAAGGAAGTTATTCGAAGAGACACAAACGTGAGGAAGAAATGAGAAATGAAAAAAAACCAGTGAGGTAACATACGTTATAATGTATGAATATAAAATAAAAGTATGTTTCGAATGATACCTGCTAAAGGGAATGGTGCCTTGATTAATTTAAAAAATACAATCTGAACGAATCCATTGCTCACATGTTCCAAGCATAGAACGTTAAGTCAACTGAATATTTCTTTCGATGTAAAAAATTGAAAGACTTCTTACGTCGACACAAAACTGAGGCGTGGTTCATATGCATTGATCCTTTCACATTTCCTTCGAACTTCAGAAATCTTTTAATCCAAAAATAACTAAGAGAATGTAGCGTGTCAACTTTCAACTAGAAAACTACGAAAGGAGAATGGAACAATTTAATTTAAAATCCAAATCAATAAGAAACTTGAATTTCATACGTGTTAGTATCAAATGTAGCATCATATTTAATTTCGTACGTAATGTTTAAACAACAATCACTAATAATATATTATTATAAATTATTAGTATATATATTGTACTATTAGTATTAATAATACATAATTATACAATATTAAGGTAATAATTTCGCACCTCTAGACGTCATCAGTTCAGCAAAACCTAGAAACTTCTCAATCATCTCAAGCTCACTTGGTCGAATAATTTCGATAGAATCGATCGACGGAAAATTCGGACGTTCTCGGAGGATATTCGCGAGAGAGCTTTCGATCGAATCAAATACGAGAATTAAAAGGCTATCACGTTCCTTTTCTACGGTAGCTTTCACTGAATCACCTTCAGCCATCTATACGAGAACCAAGCCCATCCTCTCGAGTTCGTTTTGCTCTGCATGGAAATCGCGTCATTATACGCAGGAAGTGAGAAACAAGTGTAAAGAGCCGATTTAGTCGCTACCACGAGCCGCGTTAACAGATTTCATCGCGGATAACGAAATAACTTTCCACGAAGCTCGAAGCGCGGAAACTTAACTTTGAATTCTCTTTATCCTGGAGATCAATTTTTCATCGACTTTGTAATATTGGTGGAATACTTTGCTTCCAGTAAGCAATTCGTGAAACTTAAATAATCAGTTATTTTAATTTATAATCCACTAATTATAATTACGTTTCTATGATTTTTTTTTTTCATATAACTTTGTCTATTTAGAAGAAATGTCTAGAAAATTGTTGGTGACATATATTTAACGTTTGGAAAAGATTAACGTTCTATATTCTATATTCTAGAACATCCTTCAAATAAATTAATTAAAAGAAACGACCGCTGTAGCATTCTTCCATTAAAAAAAATTTCAATTTTCAACTGCATATTTCGAGGAAAAGTTATATTTTACATGACCAAACTAAGAATTACCAACATACAAGAGTTTTATGTTTTTAATGTGGCCCAACGTTGAAGCAATGTCAGGTTATTTATTGGATCACTCACATTAAGGATGTTCAAAATCTCTTCGTGTCTCGTAATTTGATTTTTTTTTTCCAACTGATTATTTCTTTTTTTTAAAACATTGGCTGCCTAAAGGCCGGCGCACGATCACGTCGACTCAATTTTCCATCTCAGCTTTCTCCGATACGCTCCGTTAATAATTCGCGGCGATGCGGCAATCCTCTCTATTTTTTTTCCCTTTTTTTTTTTCTTTCTCTCTTCCCGTGTCTCTCGTCTCGCCCCTCTTTCTATCGCGTGTCCGAGGCCCACGCAAGATTTCCTTTCGCTCGACAACGGAGCTTGCACGACAACGATTCATGGAACTGCTTATCAACCACCGCTTATCAGACAGTGGACAGCTCTAGATCGTGAAATCGGCGGGCCGCGTAATTATCGTAAATCGAACGAATCGCGTAGAAAATTACCTATCAATCGGTGCCAGTCAACTCGATCAACTGAAGAAGGAGGACGTTGTCACGAGTTTAATTCGTTTCTCCCAATTTGTTATATTAGAGAAAAAAAAAAAAGAATTAATATGGATGCTTGATAATTAACAACTGCGTTAAATTTCATTTAGTGGATCCGACACCTCTTTTATGATGTTTCGATTGTAAGCGACATCGTTTCATCGAAATTCACTCGTTTATTCTCCGGTAACGAGCTACTCGTATAATTTACGTCACGATGCTTGAAATTCTAAACAGGTACGTAAAGTTGCATGCATTTCGTACGTGAGTTTTACTAAATTCCACAGACTTCAATTAAGATGATTAAAGAGGTACCCATGCATGGTGAACACTCTAAGTGTCGAAAATCGAAATTTTCAGGTTGAGTTTGTTGACAGTTTTGTCAAGTCAGTGGAATAAGCGACACCGCGTAATTATCGTAACTCGATTGAAATTTCGTAGATTGATATCAGACTCGAACGAAAAATTGAAGAGTAGATACTTGTAAAAAATACTGCAAGTGTCAAATATCAAATTTTTAGGAGAAAAGAAGAAAATTAATTAAACCTTCCGATTTTAGCAATTATGGCTTTTTCCCTATGACTCTTCGATTCGTCTGACCGCAATAGCTCGTTTGACAGTTCCATTATCTCCATCGTTTCACGATAATCGAAAGAAACCGAGTCACTTTCACGAGTCGAACAGTTTCGGTGTGGTTTTCCGCTCTGACGCGTAATCGATCGATCGTCTCGATCAAGGGAATCCGAGCAAAAGTGACGTGGAGACAATCGATTTCGTAGATTCAGATGATCGACAAGGAGAACTTTTCCTTCGCCGATGTCAAAATCGGCGAGAAAAATGGGTCGTTGAGCGTTGCAAATCGCGCAGTTAAAGCAGACGTCAAAGCAGACGCAGAATCGGTGCGTTTTAGAGAAAGTTGCCCGCGCGACACGAAAAGCAAATTGCCGTGATCCGGCCGCTTTTATGCCGATCGTATCTGATCGGCGCCGCGCCAAAACGACAAATCGTTCTCGATGCTCGTCTTATCTGCTCGACTACGAATCCGCTGTTCGTTTTCTCGATACCGAACATCCGACTATTTTGATGAACGTTTCCTTACGGAACCTGTTCGACGTTTTAAAGTTTGCCATCCAAACGTAGATCGGTTTTGGACGTACAGTCAATTCAGAGAGTCACGTTACTGAAGATGTTTCACTAGTTGTTAACAGTTCAATTTTCCAATCACAAATAGTGAAGGAAATTACAAACAAAATTTGTTTTGTGTCATCGTTTTGAAGCCATCAATTTCATATATATTTTCACAAAGATATCGTAGAATCTGCGAGTCTATATGATACAATTGAAAAATTTACAAAATTTACGAAGTTACTGGGCTTAGAAAGACTATAATTTATGTTTAAGTCATTAGATATTAGTTGCATTTTTTTTAATACAATTGAATTATCAATTTTGTATAATATAAATATGTAATTTATAAACTTTATTTCTAGAAAAAAAAAACTTTATTTCATAGGAATATATAATGACATTACAAAAATATTTATTTCTCTTGATGCTCGTCTTACTTTCCGAGATGACTTGCGATGTACGCATTTACTTTTTTTCTTTTCTTCTTCTGATCTTACTATTGCTCTCATTTTCAAGCATCGAACTTCATCCTGGAAATTGTGTCGGCGTTTTAAATATTTCGACCGTTTAAAGTGAAAGTAGAGGGAAGATTTAAATTTAGAGTAAGAACGGAAATCGTCGAATAATTCAAATCGACAATGAAATTATAGTGGAAGCGCAGTGGATATTGTAATCGGAACACTGATGAATAACGAGAATATTATGTTACCGACA
>CAJDYZ010011335.1:6209-19058 GCA_903986555.1 Heterotrigona itama
AGTATTAAAGAAATTACAAAATATTTTATACGACACACATATATTCATAAAATATATTCATAAAATGTATCCATATTGTATTCGTATATAATATGACGATGAAAATAATTTTTTTTTTTTTTTGTAAAAAATTCATATTAACGTTCGAATGCAACTTTCGTGAGCAACTGTACAGGACAATCTTTTTTATATATTTCAGATCTTGAAAACCTCAGCCTCGTATATTTCTGTACTCTACGCAACAAAAGGTTAGTAGAAAGGCGATATCCTATATATAGTTTTCTTGAATTTTACAACTATCCACTTGTTCGATAGAACGGAAGGGAGACCTCACTGTTTTTCTCTGTATGATAAATGTTTCTAAAGAAAGAAGAGACGAGACAAGACCAAGTGAAAAATTGGATACTAAAGTAGAGTAATAAATTTATTAAGTATTAATGAGATTCCACGGGAACACCAGTGCTTTTTGCGAAACCTTGAGGATATCATTTTTCTTTCCTCTTGCCCCTCGACAATTTTCCGTTTCTTCACGAAACTTTCAACGCATATTTGAGCAACTTTAGACTCATTGATGACCGATTGCTTATGAACGACCCGTCGGATACGCCATCGTTGAATTTTTAATCAAACGATCCATCAAACATAGCCCGCACCTAGTATTTTTATCATTAAACGTTGCTCTTGTTAGGTGTGATATTATTATCCTTGTTAATTAGTCGCTTGACAGCTTCTTGACAGCTTTAATACTACGGGTAGATAACGATTCGTATTCTGTCGTTAGCAACCTACATCAAGGATAATAATTTTTTAAATCTTTTGTTACGAAAATTAATTTTCCAAACTTTTTCCAATATTGACGTAAACACAAAAGCACCTGCTTCTCATGTAAAACGTGATAGATCCAGAAGGATTCAGGGAGTTAATTGATGAAATTCTTTTTTATCAACATATAACAATGAAAATATTTCACAAGAATTATTTACAATAATACAGGGAGATAATGAACTGACAATTACATTGACTCAAGCTCCATTGAAAAGATTTTGAATAAAATTAATAATTGATAGGTGCTCAATTCCGAGCAATCTGCTAAAAATTGAAGCTTACAAAATTTTCGTTGCATAAAGTTGTATGAAAGTACAATGAAAAATGTGACACTACGAAGGCTGAAATTCAGTGACAGAGAAAGAAGAACATTGAGATTTTTATTGTAACGTTGAATATATAAGTTTTATACTAAAAGTCTAATCCTACAGATTTATATCCTAATATATTTTAATATAACAGACATTCTAGATTTGTCTTATTATCTGCAAATGTTTTGTTGTGAACAGAAATGTATGTATCTGATTTTTCTGTGATTTACGTTTCATTCTGTTCATTCCATATAATTCCGTTTATATTGATATATAATATATAAATGGAATTAAAACTATTACGCCACTGTGTAATAAAATCCCAGTATAATTGAAGAAAGAAGAAAGGTAATGACAAAAAAGGAAGAATGCCTGCGTTTCGTCTGGAGAATGCTAGCGAACTCATCAGTAATTATTGGAAGCCTTATTGCTAGACATCGAGATACTGGAGATCGAATCAGAAGATATATTTAGGTATCTTTGAAAATTTATTTCCCAGCGTATACTTTTCTAATAGCGAATGAACGTAATAAATCTTTTTTCTTTTTTTATAGGAACTGTATTTTTTAAGATTTCGAAGAAGTTTGCTGCCCCAAATTCTATCAAAATGTATTTTTTAATTCGCTATCACTGGACTGCGAATTATTCTTCTGTTGTGAAAGAAAGAAAAACGAAACACACATGCACACTGCCATTCATAAGTAACGTAACGTGATTTTAAATATAAGGTGTAATAAAATATTTGAAACATAACACAATCTAGTTTTTGTTATAGTACATATGATTAGTAAGAATCGACCTCGTTTTATGATTATGTTCATTCACATTTATTCCAAGTAAACGAAAAGTAAGTATATGTAATTAATGAACGATAGTGCATCTGTAATTATCTGTACAAGTTTATTAGGTGAAAAAATTAATTCAAACGGACGGAAACTTTGACACAACTCATTTTTTTTCACAACTGGCATTAATTTTTTTTGTTTTTTTTTTTCACGTACACCCATCTCCCATACAAAAGCAAGATTAGTACATATATATAAGTACATATATAAAAATAAGTACTCAAGATTAGACTCGCATCTATACTCAATAAATAAACTGCACCTATCGCGTGGACGATCGAGTAAAAGTTGCAGAGTTTTCACCGTTTATTTCCGTCAACGTTGACGAAAGAAAGTCTCCGTGGCACCGAACTAATAAACGTTATTAACAATTGCGCACGGAACATCATCACAATGGGTGAAAACGAGGAGAGATTGTCCACCGTTTACTCTGATGCACACGGATAAAAACGAACAGGCTTTACGGTTTGTTGGCAAGACAGAAGGCCACCTTATAAAAATCATCGCCCCCGTCGATTTCGACGTTATTTCAGTTTCTTTCACATCGCGAAACACGCTACTCTCCTCTTTCACGTGCGTGATTCTTTTCATACAATACGATGGATAATTTTGTATAAAGTCAATATTTTATTCGGTCCACGGAATACTTTTATAATTTAAGATTAAAAAGTTTAACCCGTTGTGTATGTGATAAGAAATAAAGTTAAGTCGATAGAAGATGATGTTGAACGCGAAGATTTTAATTATGGCCTTGGTGATTTACGGAGTTATTGCTAGAAACACGGATGGCAATGTAGATTTTCTTAAGGAAACGAGTAATAAAAAGCATGGGGGTTCTATGTTGATGGAAATAGCGAAGGAGCTTGTGCAAAGATCTTCGACTAGTAGTCAGGTATAATAATATATAATTGAAATATAATTAATACATATAATACATAATATATAATTGGCAATTATTTAGTTTCATGAAATTCCCAGCTATCTTTTACGATTTCGAAATTACGATTTGATTCAGTGATAGGGAACACCTTGTACAAAGCTCTCTGCTTTTTATCCTAATTTATTTCAATTTTTATTCCAAAGTTGTATTACAAGAATAGAATGTCTATACCACACATGTAGTAACAGATTTGAATAATGAAAACTTGAATAAAGAGGCTGAATACTGTAAGGAAGGTTTAGTATTCAGAATTGATCAATGTATTCTAACAATAAGGAATTAAATAAAATTAATTAAGAATGAGGAATAAACGAAATATTAAAATTCAATGATACAACTGTTACAGGTATTGAATCTAAATTTATCAAATTTGCTATTACTTTTGGTATTGAAAGCAGTTGTGTTTGGAGCAAGATATTTGGGCCATCATGACAAAGGCCGTGAATTAGAAGAAGGTTTACAATTTGAAATGTTTATTGAATCTTTCTTATTGATAGGAATATATTGAAAATAGTGATTTATGTACAGAAAATATGGTATCCGAGGGAGAAGTTACATTGGCATTAGGGTATTTAATGGGAGATACTTGTCTATATAGAGCAGCTTGTGAAGAACCTTATGTTGCGAAGGAATACCTAGGAGCCGCAGAAATGATCATGCAAACGATGAAATTGTTGTCCCAGTACGTAATTCTAAATTCTATTTGACGTTATTACATTCAATTATATTTGCATTTGTTAATTAGACTACGAATTTTTGATACTTCATTTATATAATATCCAAAGATGTATAAAATACCTAAAGTATTCGTTATAATAATTAGTATACGAAATCTCTGCTTGAATCCTGCATTTTTTTATAGAGATAAATATTTAATAATAATTAATAAAAAGAGAAGATTCTGATTTTCCTATAATAAATAATATGTACAAATATCACTGATATTTGTCAATTTTCCGAATTTCTTCTTTAAAACAAAGTAAGTAATTCTTCACATATATAATTGAATGTAATATTTTACAGGGGTTCGTCAATTAAAGGAAACTACGAGCAAACAATGGCAGAATTACAGAAAGCTATCGAATATGGCATTACAGATGGCTGTCCGCCTCAATATACTTGCAAGAAAGAGAATATTAAGAATTTCTTGAGAGAAGAGAAGAAATAATTGCGGAAATATATACCCTTAATTAAGTTGTAATATTCTGGAAGAATTTATAGCATGTTGAATATTTGTAGAAATGAATTATGCGCCTTTTTAATCTCTTACAATTATTGCACTTATCCAGCTTGATAATTGAAGACCAACTGAAGAAATTAACCTCTATTGATTTTGTTCATTTTTTAAGTAAATACTTGCGTGAACCATGAAATATACATATATATACATACATACATATAATTTAAATATATTTAGATTGTAATGACAAGTAGATTAAATACTTAGTCCACAACATTTTGTTTTTTTTTTTTTAATTATATTTCTAATATATATTATACATATACTGTACTTTAATTGTTACTCTTGTCATTATACTGTACACTTTAACTATTTTAATTCTAATAATGTATCTATTTTTGGAGGGGTATCATCATGTATCAAATGACCAATAAATTATGCATGTGTATGTTGATATTATTTCAACATTTTTATTATGTGAAAATGATCAGTATATATAGTCAATATGATCATCTGAGGTTTTACGAGAATGTTGAAAAATATTGATATTTGAACGCTTCCACGATATATGATAATATCTTTTTCTTCAAACAATTTAAATGATCTCAAAAACTGTCTAACTTGATATTTCATTTTCCTAACATTGTTATATATAGAGATATGTCTATCTAGAATTCGCGATACTTGAAGTATTAATACCAGTATGCACGCAATTTTACTTTTCATTTCAATGTAACGTATTGTTACGCCGATATGAAGTTGATCGACTGAAGAGGCAATTTAAACAAAAAGTCGCAATACGACCACCGAAATGTGCGGATGGTGTATTCCAGATGTAATAAAGTTTTATCTATACAAAAGAACTACGTTAATTCTCTGGCGATCTCGAGGCGGACTTCCGCGAGGCTTAACAATATTGTAGCATATCGAACGTTCTTACCTTTTTTTCCCGCTAAAATATCAGAAATTCCATTCCACGATTTTAAATTCATGTCCGCGTACTCCATTTTGACATTCCACGCATTTCCTTTCCTAGACATAATTTAATTTTCATTGAAAATTTCATTGAGAATTTCATTGGCAATTGTCTTAAACATAACGTGATGCTTAATAAAAGCGTAAAGCATTAATTTACCTATTTTTCCTGACTTTTTCTGATTTCATTTCACTTTTACGTCGGAGAAACCACGCATCCGTGTCGCGATCATTTGAAAACTAAAAGTTTTCGCACTGACCACCAGATGTCAGTTCGTTTGACGGCTAACCTGACTGATACGCGGGCATGTACACAACTTATCCAGTCATACGGCGCTGACGATCAAGTTTTGATTTTCGCCTATTCACGCCATTCGAGCGTATAAACAATTTTTGGTTAGAATAGTATTACGATATTTATATCTGTAATTCGGTGAAAAAATGAGTTCCATAGGCACAGGGGTAAATATACGACGTGCTAATTGAAAAGAAATCTTGAGGAATCGTGAACGGTAACACAACCTAACCTCCTTTTGCTTTTTAGTATGACTTGTCTGCTTCTCAATTTTCACCTGACGGACGTGTGTTTCAAGTCGAATATGCGCAGAAAGCTGTTGAAAATGGAGGGTAAGTGTTAAATTAATTTTCATTATTGATTTATTCCAAAAGTATTGCTACGAATCCAATTACCTACTCTGATCACGTATCTTGAAGAATACTGTAATGACAGAGATAGTTTTCAGTAATTCCATGACTTTTGTTTCAATCTTAAATGTTTATTAAATGTTTTTACTGGAGAATTATGCAGAGATTCTGATTACAGAACAGTCATAGGACTGAGAGGAAAAGATGGCATTGTATTCGCTGTGGAAAAGATAGTTACGTCAAAGCTCTATGAGGTTGGCACGAACAAAAGAATATTCAATATAGATCAACATGTTGGTATGGCAGTTTCTGGTTTGATATCAGATGCCAGACAAATCGTAGAGATCGCTAGATCAGAAGCATCTAGTTACAAGTCTCAGTATGGGATCGGTATCCCTTTGAAATATTTAAACGAAAGAGTTTCCATGTACATGCATGCATACACTTTATATTCAGCAGTCAGGCCTTATGGCTGTTCCGTAATTCTTGGTGCCTATGAACACGATGGTCCAGCTATGTATATGATAGATCCTTCTGGAGTTTCGTACGGATACTATGGCTGCGCCGTTGGTAAGTATTAATACATGTATTTTGTTAAGTTCTTCCTATTAACGTGTAATATTTAATATTTAAATTTATTATTCAATAGGCAAAGCAAAACAGTCAGCAAAGACGGAAATTGAAAAATTGAAGTTATCTGAAATGACTTGTAACGAATTAGTAAAAGAAGCAGCGCGTATAATCTACCTCGTTCACGATGAATTGAAAGACAAACAGTTCGAGCTTGAAATGAGCTGGGTTGGTAAACACACGAACGGAAGGCACGAACGTATACCAGCGGATATAAAAACCGACGCCGAGACAAAAGCGAAACAGGCAATGGCGGAAGATTCAGACAGTGAGACAGAAGACATGTTATAATTCAATAATATGCTACAATTTATATCTACAAAATTTTTTGTCAACAATAATTCAGTCAAATAAAGAATACCGTCTGTTGTTTATAAAATAGCATACTCTTTCTTTTTAACACGTCGTTTAATTTCGTACTCTTTTGATGTGTTACAAACGAGATGATGGATTTTTTTTAGTGTGACGTAACTTTAATCCATCAAAGAAAAATCTTCCACCCATTTATTTAACGCAAATTACGTTAACAATGGACTGCCAATAATCCACAAATAACGAATACGATCCTCAGCGGCGTTAATTGGATTTACAAATCTTTCTGTCGACAAATGAATTTACAAATCTTTATACTCTAAATGAAATAACTGTTATACAACGAAACTAATTTTATTTATTATACAACGAAACTAATTTTATTTAACAAAATAATTCTTAGCAATTTTATAATTCTAATCTGGCTTGTGATCTTAGTTAGATTTGTTATAAATCGTTACGTAGCAATTCTTGAAGTGATAGATCAAATGATTTTATCACGTTCTTTATATTGATTTCTCCAATGCAATATGATTTTCATACATTTATCTGTATTATTATTCAAATTATTCCGCACTATATCATTTTAACTAGTTTTAATAGCTTATATTGTATTCATTTAAAAAAATCAGAAATGAGTTTAATCTACATAAAAGTGGTTGTCTTGTGAATTAGAATGAAGTAAAAAAATTTAGGAGATTAAAAGATTAATTATTGTCGATATTAACCCTGTTGCGATTTAGTAAACGGAAAGGATTTATAATATTACATCTTATTAACATAAAACTTAATCAAAGAAAGTAACAAAAATTTTTTCATATTTAAATTTGAGATACTTTTTAATTTTAGAGAAGTATAAATGAGTCGAGAATTACGAAAAGAACGCAGAAGAGTTATAGTGGTTAGTTATAGGGATGTAATTCTATTTCACAAGATAATCAATTTCATATAAATGAAATTCATCTTCAATTCTTTTGAATAAATCTAACAACATAAATGATAAAAATTTAAGTGACATAACAATAATGAAGATAATTACACAAAAGTCATACTGTACCACCTCGAGACACAACGATATAAAATTTCAAAACTTTTGATCTACAACACAATTTACTACTAGCAATTCTTGTATCTAATGAATCGTTTGAAAATTGGCAACTCTAGGAATATCCCTTTAATTAACATAGAAGGTTTCGAAAGTATCAACGAATTATGAACACTTTTCACAATTCGTTTCTGTCTAACCAGAGCACACGTAATACATAATCCAAATAAACTTGATTCCAGCATTAACCCCGAAGATCGTACCACAAACTGGATCCCTACCTTCTTCGATCACCTACTTTCATCATCCTCAGAGGGGAATATCCTTGCCCAAAGCAATTAACTGTATCAAGTCGACCAGGTTGGAAAAACAACATGACAACAATATGATATAAGAACAATATGATGTTGTCGTAATGGAATGAAACCGGCGATCGCGAGGGGGTGAGCACTGGATTCAATGCTATTGGTTTCGCGCATGCTGTTTCTCTCTGTTGGCGAGAGGGTTGGTTTTTCAGCCGACAGCGACCGCCGCGCTGGTAGAGACTACGTGCAACCGGAGGGAAGAGGATAGTTTCACCCGGGCTTTATATAAGGGTAGGTAGAGTTTGAAAGTTGCTCATAAACTGCTTATAATTGATGCATGCGGTTCGCTTTTTGCGTTGCCTCGAGAAAAAGGGAAACGTGATCCATCGCGATTTGATGATCGACGGATTCGATCTACACGCGGTGCGCTTCTCCTTTGTTCTTTTCCGTTGGTTTTCGTCTCGCATCGCTAGTAGAAAAGGTGGAAGAATAAGAAGAAAGAAAGAACGAAAATAGAGAGAGAGAAATGTTTTTGAACCGCAGCACCGTGGATAATGTTTACGGGGTGGAAAATCAAGTCAGTCCGGTGGTGTACGTTAGTGCGGCGATCACGTTGGGATTTATCGGATTCTTCGGGTTCACCATGAACCTTTTGGTGGCGGTGGTGATCGTCAAAGACGCGGAGACACTTTGGACACCTGTCAACGTGATCCTGGTTAATCTTGTCGTAAGTCGTTACATAATTATATAATTTTTTTTAAGACGTTTTTCATTTATTCGTTGGTTCTTCGAATTTATAAGGAATGATTTGTATTGTATTTACGTATATGAAATGTCTCCTGACCATTAAACTTTTATTTTGTGACTAATTATAACTATATATTTAATGCTGAGAAAATTCGTTATAAAAATATGAAACTCTAAAATATTATTAATAAAATTTTACTAATAATATTATGCAGGAAGACCTTATTAAATTTTTTGAGTGACTTCATTCCAGAAGATATTTCTTATAATTAACTTTAACTTCATTAACAAAGATAAGAGAAAGAATGAATTCATTACTTCTTAACGAAGTTTTATAGTATTATACATTTAATTAATCACTTCAAAATATAGAAATCTAATAATAATTAAACCTACTGTTTAATTTAAAAAAGTAAATTTATTATTTATAAATCATAAATATTTATCATTATACGATTTATTATTATATTATATGAGTAATTATTATTAAGTAATTTTGCATTAATTTTACATAAATAACACAAAAGACATAATTCCATTAGAAAACGGATGACGAAAAGAAAACGAGAGTTTCTTGTGAAATCGCTTGATTACGAAAGGTAATTTTAATGATGATCATGGTTTTTAACGCAACACGGTTAAGTGTAATTTCTGAATGATGGAGAACAACATTATACACACAGTCAGAAGCATTTATGTGAAATTTCAGTCGTGCAATGTGCCGAGAAAATGTTAATGTTCGCGTATGTGAGTAATTTATGCGCGATAAGACGTTCCCTCTGCAACCCTTTTACGGTGCGCAGTATAGTAAACATATTAAATGCATTATATATTGCGTTACTCACGTAGAAACTGTGTCATTTAATATTATGCGAATGAATTGCTTGTAGAAAACCACGTAGCTTTGACTAAATTCATAAAATTTATTTTCCATCTTTTAAGTTAAAGATTCTTTGATTTATTTTTACAAGTTTAAAAAGGATCCGATGTTATCGTGTATTTCTTTATTTTGACCTAATTTCTCAAATCAACTTCTAATTTTTTTTTAAATTGAATTTTTCCCGTTTTTTTTTTATTTTTATGTGTTAACAATGAATCCAATATTAATTGTGTATGACATGAGTTTCACTGTCAATATAATTGCACGTGCAATTAACGTATATATTTGAATTATTGAACCTATTTTGCGAAATTATAAATTTTATCGATTGTTTAGCAAAATTGATTAACAGATCAGCGAAAAGAATTTATTTCTTGTTCTTCTTTTTATTTTTCTTTTAATTGAAACTGTGGGAAAATTGAAATCGTCAGAAACAATTTGGAAACCAATATCAATTTTCTTAACTAAGACCTTTATTAAAACAGAACTTCCTTACGTTGATTGATTAATAAAAGTCAACGTTTCATGTATTAAATTCTCTATTGTATCATTAATATTTTCGAAAAGGAGAAATTTTAACCATCAGAATTTGAAATTATTTAATTTGAATTTGTTGAGTATTAATATGTCGACATTTTGATATTAAAATACATTTGAAATATTATTTATCTGTAACTTTATAATTAGTTTTCAAAGAGAGTGAAATACTTTATCTTAATTATATTGTAAATAGATGGATTTTTGTTGCGATTGTGAAATTAAAGAAATAGAGTATTGCATTTTATTCTTCATATATTCTTAGCTTATCATATCCTTTTTAGCTTATCGTAATTTCAAAATTACTATATACGTATTTATCTTCGCATATTATATACAATTATTTTTAAATTTTTTCTAGATGTATAAACATTCGCAGTCTAATTATAAATATATGCGATAACTATAGATATTGTGAAGGTAAATTTAAAAAACCAAAATGATTTTCTGAACTCATGAAATTTGTAATTTAAGAGAGTTTATAAAATTCTTAAAATCTAATCTCTCAATTATAAACTTATAATTATATTTTTTAAAAAACATCCGAAATATTTAAAAAAGGCGCAGTGATAAAGGCTCGTTTGACGATAATTCTGAATTAAAAATAAAACAAAATATTCAGAGAGATGATGTCTGTTCGATAGTTGTTCGGTATTTGATTTATATCCTGGAATTTTATATTTTTTCCCAAACGTGAAAGAAGACGAGAATAGAAGGTTTGTAATTCGAGGAATTATAATTAAGATAGGTGAGATTGCGCATACTTCAGCAACGAAGGTGACAGGAAGAAATTCGCTTCATCCAGAAAAGTGAATCTACCTCATAGTATTATGTCGATAAAATTCGCGGAGCTTTTACGGCGGAGAATTATTCTTGAGAGACGCTTGACTTTAAGGAAGCATTGAAATTTTCGACAACGATATCACAGTCTGTATTAACCAGACTGTATACAAATTTTTCACTTTCCTTCCAGTTTGATCAATAATTTTTAACAGTAAAAATTGACTTACCTTCTGCGACTTTCTAAATTTTCCAGTTTCGATAAAAAATTTTCAACTCTCGAGGTATAAATTTTAGATTTGTGGATTTTAAAGTTTAAGCTTTAAATTACCAAACATTCACGACACTCACGGTTCTACAATTGATTCTACAATTGATTCCGAGTTGCAAGTTTTAAATTTCTTAAGTTTCCAAATTTTTCAAACTTTCAAGCAAACATTTAACAGAACGCACGGTGGCAATGAAGTGGAATGTTATAATATTTAATGAAACGAATTTCCATCTGCGCTCCAATTCTTCGGTTACACTTGCAAAAATATAAAAGTGCATTAATTTTCGCGATCTATTAATAAGAACAATACGTTGAGAAATAATTGTACTTTTCTTCCACAAGATAAGTTTACATTCCCTGGAGGAAAGAAAAACGATAGCGATCTAGTTTATTCTTGTTTCGTAACTATAGACAACCAACATAATAGAACATTTCGTTACACGCAAATTCAACTTGGAATACAATAAGGCGAAATTATAATAACTTTTCTAACTTTAACTATTCCCTCTTGCGTACTTTTAATTGGATCCTATTATCGTGCTTTTGTATTTCGTATTTATGTAAAAATTTGAGAAAAATTCCACGAACAGCTAGTTTATAAATACGTCATTTGAATCTGAATGGAACGATCATGTTAGATGTCGAATCGGATAAGGAGCATATTAAATCTATTCTAAATTTCAGTTATTTTCAAACCAGGTCAAATTAGGTTTGCGAAGATCCAACTCCACCGCATTTCGGCTGGGTTTGAATAATTTAAGTCACTTCGATGTCGAAACATGCCGTGATTGCCTCGAAGCATTTACGCTTTTACTAAACCGTTTATTCGTTTATCAGAGTGATGTAACTTGAGTGATGTTTGAGGAGAAATAATAATTCAAAGTGTCGTGCATTCTTTGGTACTGTATTTTATTTAATAATATTGATCCACTGATGTAATCTTTTCAGTAATTTTATTCTAGTTTTTTTTTTTTTAGGAGAAAACTAGTACTTTAAATTATTCGCATTGGTATTGAATATCTGTGTAAAAAGATTAATGAACCGAAAATTAAATTAATAATCTCTCCAAAAATCTGTTTCAAAAGTTCAGTTCGTTCATATTATATTACTTCTTTTCAACCATTAAAGTCTGATTGTGAGAGAAAATTAATAAAAACGTTTCTCTTTTCTTGTCGAGTAATTAAAGAACAATTTCTACTTCAGGTTGGCGACTTCCTGGTGGCCGCATTTGGGAATCCTGTCGCCATGGTATCCGCTATCACAGGCGGATGGTACTGGGGTTACAAAATGTGTCTCTGGTATAACTCATTGTTTATTAAACATAATCGCGCGAAATTCCTCCGACTGAGGAACACCGGCTACAACGTAATTTTCCCAGCGTACGAATGTCATCCTGAACGAATGTAATCTCCCTTCCTTTGCTCATTCTCTCCCTTCTTCAACGTGTTTTCGTTACAACCGCGAAGCGCGTCGTAAGTTCCTTTTTCTCGCCGTTTGAAGCGGCTGACTCCGACGAATCGAAGGGAACTCTGGTGATTTTCACTGGAAATTAATGTCCGAGTAGAATATTGAAGCTGTCTCTATCTATCGTCTTTGCATTTTTTTTTTTTTTTTTTTTTTT
>CAJDYZ010011335.1:19703-31498 GCA_903986555.1 Heterotrigona itama
ACCACACTGTTGCATAGAATTACTGCCATTCTATCCTAGTGTATTTTAGAAGTAAAAATAAGAAAAATTATCGCAGAGCAAAGCTGATGAAAACTTCATTGCAAAATTGTAATTCAGAATGGAACTATTTCTATATTTTATTGTTATTTCATTTCTAAAGACTAAATATTAAATGATCATTATTCCTCCACCAGTAATTAATAAAATAATTAATTTAATATTATTCGAATTTTTTTAATAACGTAAGGTTCATAGTTTTCTTTAGTGAAGTTAAAAATTATCCTTGGTTCTAAATCGTTATTCTTCAAGCAATAATTGCTTAAGGCGCTATTAATTTGCTAATTAAACTATAAATAAACGTATAATACTTTTATAATTTTCTAATAACGTAAAATTTACAATTTTCTAATAAATTAAAAAAATTCAGTATTTTTATATCCGACAGGTTCTCTAACACTTCATAATTTATGAATCATGCAATAAAATTTTATACCAAAGTTCCAAGATCAAATTCATTAATCATTACAGATTTCATTAATCCTGCCATAAATTGTCAATATTTACCAAAAATACTTTGTGTATAAGGTACGCTTGGTTCATGTCCACATTGGGGTTCGCCAGTATCGGAAACCTAACAGTGATGGCTGTTGAAAGATGGTTATTAGTGGCCAAACCCATGAAAGCCTTGTCCATAAGGTGAGAATGATTTACACTTTTATTATTATGTTTGACAATCAATGATATTTCGAAAGAGCTATGAGTCAATGTCTTGACAGTACTGCGAAAGACGAAAGTAGGAACAAAAGAAAGTAAAAGATCCCCAAAATAAGTTCGTCGGACTTTTAGAATTATCGCACGATTTAATTATTCAATATTGATCTTCGATTGTATATTAATTTATTAATATTGCCATTATATTTTTCATCATACATCTTTCTTTATAGTTATATACATACAATTATATTTATTTATATTTATACATAT
Source organism: Heterotrigona itama (assembly GCA_903986555.1). Taxonomy (NCBI): domain Eukaryota; kingdom Metazoa; phylum Arthropoda; class Insecta; order Hymenoptera; family Apidae; genus Heterotrigona; species Heterotrigona itama. The sequence continues at coordinate 20,688 of CAJDYZ010011335.1, forward strand.
AATTTATATTTTGTATGTATACATATACAATTATATTTATTTAAATTTTTCGTAATTATATATAAATTTCATAATCATATTATACATAGTATGTATAATATAATTATGTATCATTTTTTTTTATTAAAACCATTGTACATGTTTTTCAATAATATTACATATTATACAGTATATACAGTATATATTATATATTATACAATAATATACAGTCTGTTTATCCCGCTCGAGGCGAAAATTTTAGCGTTGAAGTGTTACTTCATTTCACAGTTTACATTGAAGTAATTATGATTTGCGGTCATCGAGATTTATCTCGCCGTTACCATCGTGCTTGCGTTTTACCATCATACTTGCACAGACGTTTAAGAATATTTCTTCAAAAACACTCCCTTCTTCAGCATTAAAACACGTAATTACATACTTTACTTTCCCAACGATCTTTTCGTAATTTTAACGCCGTAGTATCCGTAGTACAGTGGCTTCAGAAAATATTCGCGTACTTCGCTCGAGGAAAAATTGTCAATACTAATTTTTAAAAAGGAGACTTCAATCTTTAGGATCATGGTGGATTTATTTATGAACAAATTGGTTCGGTGTCTACAAGGACGTTTGAATTTGAAAGTGTGAATTTCCACACAATGTGACGTCAAAATATCTCTGAAAGAAACGAATTCGTTTAAAGACTCTAATTAAAGCAGACACTTCAATCCTTAGATGCACAAAAACGTTTCTTAAATCATACGTTTAGAATTCCTTAGGTGTACAATATTTTCTTATGAAGTTACAACTTAGAATATTTACAATTATTTACTTAGTTAGAATATTTACAATGCTTACGATGTTTTCGTCGAATATTTTCTAAAGTCACTGTACACTTCTTTCTCTCGTCGTTATTTCTCAATCTAACGTTAAAGAGACGAACGTTTGCGACACGAAGACTGGCGTCGTTAATCCAAAGTTGATTAAAAAGTTTGGTAAAGTAATTCACGCGAATCTTGACTTCGAACTTGTCCGCTAGATAGTAAGCGTTCGTAATTACATTGGCTGCTTATTGTGGCTAATTGAGAGATAGCTTGTGCTTCTGAAGTTCTGTTCTTTGGTATTAAACATTCAACTTTGAACTTTTACACCCTGGCAGTTTCACGGAGTAAAAGTATAAATCAGATAGGTATTCAAGCGTGCAAGTATTCGCACAAGTTTAATTGTTTTATTTCTCGAGGCAAATTTAAAAAAAAAAAACATACCGCGTTTTCGAACAAATTAACGATTTCTCTAATCTCTATTCAAATTTGAGATCAGAAAGATAGTCTTTGATTCTGTAAATTCTTCAGGGACAATGCCTGCGCATTTATATTTATGACTTAATAACCAAAAAGTTATTTCAACAATTAGTATAATAAGTTTCATAGTTATACTAAACACTGTTACACGAAATTTCACAGTTATACAAGTCGACATTATTTAAAGTTCGTATTAAATATCAAATATTTTAATGGAATCGATCTAATAACAATTATTAGTATTAAATCTATCTAAATTGTTACTATTAATATTATTTAAATCTGTGAAAATTATCAAGAATCAGGCGTCGTCCCTGGAGGATTAACATTTTTAGTAACTACCTGTTCCGAATATGAGAGGCTCTACTTTGTTACACTAGCAACAAATTCTCTTCTAATTTCACTGGTCGCTCTATTCGTGCAAATTCGTTTATTTTCAACAGACACGCAATAATACTTGGATTTTTCGTATGGATCTACGCACTCTGCCTCTCCCTGCCGCCGCTATTTGGTTGGGGTAGTTACAGCCCGGAGGCAGGAAACGTGTCTTGCAGCGTGTCCTGGGAAGTCCACGACCCTGTCACCAAAACCAAGAGCTACATAGGATTCCTCTTCATATTCGGCCTGATTATCCCGGTCTTGGTGATCAGCAGCAGTTACACAGCGATTATACTAACTTTGAGGAGAGTGCGAAAGAGAGCAGGTAAATTTCTAACGAGGTTGAATTCCCGATCGAGGTTTCCTAAGGACAGGGAACTTCAACGATCTACACTTATACTCTGGTATCAAAGACGAACGTCAGTTCGATGAAAAAAAATCGATAATTTTATATACTTGAACGTCGCATTTGAATAATTCCGTATTTATTATTTAACGCTAAATATAATGGTAATTGTGTATTTATTAAAATTAATTAATTAATTTCGTTTTAATAATATTCGTGTACTGATAAACTAGTTTCTTTTACTTTGAGACTATTGATGAATTATTGACAAATCTATGTATACGTGAATCTTTTTTGAAAAGGATAATTTTGTTCATAATCTATGCATGGCGAGAAAACGTCGTATGATGTGATGATATTCGAAATAATTTTTTCGACGTCAATGTCAGGTTTAATTTTGTAAAATTCGATATCAATGTGGAGTAGATAAAAATCGATCAATAATTTCGAAAGCGACACGCTGTCTGAATATGAAATCAAACAACTGTAAATGTTGATGATCTGCTTTCGCCTTAGCACAGAACCACTTTGATTTAGGTGCAAGTGGAAGACGCGAAGCGAAGATCACGAAAATGGTCGCACTAATGATCACGGCCTTTTTACTCGCCTGGTCGCCTTACGCTGCCCTTGCAATCGCCGCACAGTATTTCGACGTAAGTATATTTATTACTCTATTTATCATATTCACGTTTCATATTTACTTTGTGTATTCTTTTTTTTTTTTTTTTAAGAATGGTCATGGCCAAAAGTCTCCACACTCGACGTGATTTCGCGTGAAAAATGAGTTTTATAGCTTTCTATATTATTTCAGACAAATTGTGTTATTAGACGAAGAATTGAAAAAAGAAAGGTCTGTTCACTGCAACTGCAAGAACGAAAGAAGAATTTTCCATTTTGAAAAATGGAAAAGCTTGAGTTCTTATTACTTATTTATTACAAGTTCTTACTTATTACAAGTTTATTTCGTTATTTTATTTTTCGAACATTTTGTTCATCGGAAAATTAATTTCTTTATCAGAGTCAATTTAGTCATTGTACGGTAGAAAAGTTTGTTATTCATTGGTTGCTATTAATAGAACAAGGATATTATAATCACGAGTTTGTTGACCAATAAAAGTAACTTTGTATTAAACGTAAGGTCAATTAAAATTGAGAAAGCCATATTGTTGCACGCAATAGGAAATGCATCTTCTTTCGTTCCGACATCGTGAACGATTTACATGTTCAGAGTGAAAGTATTCTCTTTAATTTCTTATTAACAAGCACAACGCCATACTCATTAAACATCGTCACGCATCTGACATTAATATTTAAAAGTACAATTAATGAAAACGTTTATATTCTTCTTCATTTAACGTACACCCCGAGAAAGAAAGATAGCGCACTCTAAAAATTATTAAATTTCTTTTTATCAAACAAATGATGAAACAAAATCTTTCTTACATACGTTCTTCCATAGTGCTTTCATCAACACGTATAGATAAAAAAATTAAACTTTTTGCAATACACTTGTATTATTAAAAGGAAAAATAGAAGTATGGTAATATTTAGCGGGTTAAAATGATAGCATATTTCGTGACAAATAAAAGGAACGAGTTTGATAATTATTTAATACTGGATATGACCTCTTTTGCATTTAATAACGGCGGCCATTTTTTGAGGCAAAAATTTATATAGTCTTTTAATGATATTTTAGCTTAGTTCATCTCACTATTCTATAATACAGATTTAAATTCATTAATATTTACGAATTGTCTTTTATTCTGGTATACGATCCTCGCCAAATTTCCCCGAACAATTTTCTATAATATTCAAGTCCGGAGACTTGGCTGACCATTCTGAAACACGAATTTTTCTATATGTTAATTAAAAAATGTAGTTATTTTCGGCAATTATTTTCGTGTCGCACACGTGTTAATTTTTATTGATCATTTCAATATACTTTTTACTACTTAATTTTCTTGTAATAAATTTTATTCCCATTTTACTTCCATCAGTAACGCCTCCCTAAATCATTATACCGCCACTTCTCATAGACTGAGGACTCTGAAGTTGTTGCTCTTTTTGTAAATCGCGATAACAGTAATGGAGGCCGTCAGGTCCGCCCAAATTGAACCTCTTTTAATCGGTACTTAACTGATTGTATTTCACGAACAAATGTTACGCTTCCGTACGACTGAGAGGCCAAATGTTCGACTTGTTCGTCTTGTGACTCCTGGCAATATTTACATTTTCGTTTTTATGTCTCTTTGGGGATTTCTCGGTAATAACATTCAACACACTAGAGAATATAATATTGTTGTAATAATCTATGCATTGTTTTACGATACACAGTACAAGAGTATGTCACCTGTTTACCCCGGAGTTTATAGTTAATTTCAGCGCGTTGCTGACATTAAATTCATATCTATGCATTTGCTCCCCCTCTCCTCTTCAAAAATATAAAAGCATTACTTCTATAATACAATTGTACATACATATACATTTATTACTGTTGTTTATTTATTTTAATATGTTAATATATACTAATTTATTTTAATGTATTAATACATATTAATATAAACTTTTTTAATGTATTCATTAAAACTTATCGCAGGTAATAGAATTGTATTCAATTGTATTCACACCTGCTTGTCATTATTCTTTATTGCCATAATTATTACTTCGTTAACGTATATTTTATACGTTCATTACTTATTACTGTCACAATTATCAATTTGTCAACATACATTTTATTGCATAAAAAAATCACTTGATTTGATTGTATTCTTCGACGCTCTACGAAAGAATTCGAAAGTAAACTCTACTACACAGGCACGATAAAGGAATCGACAAACACTTAACAACGACACTCTGCCCAATAGATAATTTGTTCAGGTCATTAATTCACCGAAATCATCGATTAATCTTCTAGGTGAAACCATCAGCGTCGGTAGCTGTACTTCCGGCGTTATTGGCCAAATCCTCCATTTGTTACAATCCTATAATCTACGCAGGTTTGAACAGTCAGTTTCCTCGATCGTTGAAGAAGATCTTCGACATACGGACAACGAGGAGCACAGCACCGGACAGTCAAAACACCGCACTCACGATGATGAACAGGCAAGAGCAGAGAAATTGAGGATCTATTGGGACAACGGTCGTCGTATATATCCGCAGCCGCGTCGACGTTCGACGAATCGCAAAACGACGAGGGATGTTATTCAAAGAATGTCCGAAGGAATGAAACTCAAAGAGAGATATTACCCGATGATGAATGTATCTGAACAGAATCGTTTGAATAATTTGCCTCTTTCTTTCTACTCCCTGGCACTTTGCTTCCGAACCGTGATAAATAATTCAAAGTAGAAACAGTTGGAAGGAAATAGAATTCGAAGGCAAGTATCAAGGTTCAAAGAAGAGGTTCTTTGCCAATAAATATTACTCGAAGAAACAAATGCAAATAAAGAGGAGAATAAATGAAGCAAAGAACAAAAAAGAACAGGATCGTCAGATCTTCTAAATTCTGCAGATTGCAATAAGAATATTCAAGGAGAAGAAAAGAAATGGTAAATAAAGGGAAAAAAGGCAATGAAATTCGAAGGAAAGAAACATTCGAGATATCCGGACAAGGTTGTCCGAACAACCTTCCTCCCTTCCCGATTGTTTGCTTTCAATTTTGTTCTTTAATGCGCACTTGCTCGTCTGATTATAAAGCGGAACTTTTTTGTTTCCGCGGCGAAATTAGAAAGGAACAGCGGAATTTTGAGCAGAATGCTGAAGTTGAACGTTCTCTTGTTTCGGTGGGAAGATCTTAACACTTGGAGGAAGTTTCGAGGATCGCGGTGAAAAGCAAAGCGGTTCTTTCTTTTCTTTTGCTTCCCTGTGGTTTTGCTCGCTTCTTATGCGTATGTTAATTAAATTGGAGACTGTTTTCAGCCACTGGGTTGGAGTCATGAATACATTGGCATGTATTATATATTTATTTCTTGAAGGCTCTTCGCGCGACGGGGAAACAAAATTTTCAATTTACCTCAATGTTCAATAACTAGTGTAATTGAAATAAAATTTCAAACTTCATGTTGGCTTTTCGCCAAACGAGATTTTTGTAGACGGTTTAAATTTATTGGCGCGAAAGTAAATTAATAAAATAGAGGACAGCGAAGATTTGAAAGACATTTGTCACAAAAAGAATTAGTCAAGTTTTAAAAAACAGCGAAGAATAAGATGGAGTTAGTTGAATTGAATTGAAAATGATTTGTTTCGTAATTCTCTGGATTTGAGTTTTAACTAATTTACATTTGAAAACAAATTGTTTGATATCATTATTAACAACGTAATAAATTATTATACAAATTGACAGCTCGATGAAGTTGCTCTGTGAGGGCATAACTTTTATTTTACACGTTAAAACAAGGAAGAACAAAGAAATTTGTCTAATGTTGATGTTTTTAGTTTTAATTTTCCTAATTAATGTGTAACTGCAATAGTTTGTATATATTAATTTATTTTTAAAAAATGATGCGAAATTATCAAGGAATGCTTGAAGAGAACATACAATAAACTTTTGGTACCATTCTTCTAAAATGCTAAATACTAAACTCGATATTGAATACCAAATATATTAAATATTTGGTAAGTAATGTACAAACATTTGATCCAAAGAAACAAACTTTCACGTAGTACCTCAAATATTAAATAATAAATACAGAATATTAATCAACATCGACTTCCCACTCATTATTGCCAAATAATGGCCTAATGTCCCCAAGTGCCAAATATTAAACAGAGATTAGAAAAATATTTATTTCCAAAGACAAATTGGTCAAGTATTGACACTATAAAACGCTGAGTATTAAATAAAGGATATTGAACATTGCTAAACATCAAATTAAATACTGTACTGTAAAATGGAAAAAAAGAGAAGAAAACACTCCAAACGGCACGAGGTTCGATTTTCACAATTTACAACTAGCCAGCAGCGAATGAAAGGTAAGTAACAGCAAGCAGATACATATTTAGAAAGTAGAAGGATACACGTAACATCGCCAAAAGAAGCAACAAAAATTCCGATTAAACGCCATTTATATTACACGCGACGTACTTCAAAAGTCCGATGAAATGATGGTTCATCGTAAATTGAAGCATGCGCGAAGAAAATGGCAACGCATAAAGTAAGAATCCAATTACGACATCGAATACCGATCGTAAAGGTGTCATCGGTTCATCACAACGTAGAAACAAAAGTACTGGATAACCAATCGTATCTCTCGGACAAGCAGTCGAGAGTGATTCCAGCGCACTCGTAGAATGACAATATATAATAGTTTAGCCTGTTTCGATTCTTTCTGTATCTGCGTCGAGTTGCAGTGGCATCGTTTATGGACAGCTTTGCCAAGAGAGTTCGCATTACGATTCGTAACACGCGCGATTATATCGCGCTAGCGAAAGTGAAATCGCGGAGGAAAACTCCACGCGGTTCGATCAAATCTTCTCCGAGGCAATTCCACGCGGTGTGTAATGTAATTTACACGTATGCGATATAAGCAGTTTTAAACTGAATTAAAAATTCTTTTTTAAATTCCTGGCTCCAATTATTCTCGCTCGTACCGTTATTTTGATATTTTTAATTATCATTGCTAGAGGATGTAATATAGAAAAATATACAGTGGGATATACTTTAAATACTCAATTAGGTTTCTTGTATCCTTGAATATTGCTCGATGACTGTTATTATTATGTTTTTAATTATTGCTCCGAGAATATTTGAATTTATAATAGCATAAAATTGTAAATTTGTACGTTTAATTATAAATTTATGAATTGTATTTTCCCGCATTTGCAATTACAATTTTTCGTAATAAGAGTAATTTATAAATTTATGCATACGTATGAATTTTAAATGTGATAAATTAAATGTACAATATAAATTATATTTCTTCACGTTCGTTGTAATGTAATGATGAAAACTTCAACGTTACAGCATTTGTTTTCTGTAAGATGTCTCACTATACTTGAATGTTTATAAAATATATTATATACAGTGATTTTTATGGATATTCAAACATCTATTTCAAACATATCATACTATTATTAGTTTATTCGTATTTGTATTATATTGTGAATACTAAGAACGTAAATTTTATTTATACTTGATAATATTACGAATTTCAATGCAAGTTCTTCGTGTGGGGATTCGTATGTTAAAGAAACTTCATTAAATTTATCAATTCAACTTCGTCTCTCCAACATTGCCGGTCGATCGAAAATTCAAACGATACGAATGTCCAAATTTTCAAACTCGATGCTCTCGAAAACGAGAGAAGCTTCGTAAAAAATTTCATTTCGAATTACAATTACCGTAAAAATTGGAACATCCTGCATTTAGAATGTTGTCAATAAGCAAACTAAATTTGCACGGAATGTAATTTAAAAGGAAGAAAATGAAACCTAAAGTTGCACGAAACACGCACAACTCAATCGTGAATGTGAACTAATCGTGTCATTATGCATCTTTCTCGATCGCGATCGACAGATAATCACGTGTAATGTCGTTGATTACATTGACACGGTGGAATGGGATGAGAGGGCTAGAATTTTCATTAATCGAGCGTGTAACGACACGACGACGAGCGAAGACTAGTGAAAAGGAATGAATGGACCGTTTCTTCGGGAACGATCGGCATTACGTAACGATAATTGGCCACAGTCTGTACGAGTGTGAAAATTCGTTCGGCAGACGAAGGGAGTTGCACCGGCCAGTCGTGAGACAGGTTTCGAATAAAAGCAAAAGTCACGACGAAATGAAACGTTGGATCTTCGTTCCTTCTTCTCTCTTTTTTTTCTTTTTTTTTTTTTTTTTTTTTATTGCTACATCCTTGGCACGTGACTGCAATTCATCATCGATCGACGAAGAAATCCTTGGCAATTGATATACGTGCTCATTCGCTGGGAATGTCAATCGTGAAATTAACGAACGACGAATTCTTCGTTCAACTTTAACTGTGTTAGAGAATGTCTATTACAATTGTCAAGTACGCAGTACGTATATTTAATCTGTTAATGATTTAGGTTCGTTGAATTTTAGGAAAGCTACAATTTTCTTGATTTTGCTGTATAAATGTTTACAAATGGATCACTATTTTCACTATTTATAGTAGATACTTCGAAAATATATTAATACGCTCATTATGGTAACTTTAATTTTGTCCGTTTTGGTAAATTTAATTTCATACTAATTTCATTAATTTTATTAATTTTTGAGACAAATGAGACAAATAAAACCTCCGTTTATTATACAAATTATATATTATAAAGGAATTATATTAGAAATGAATCTCTGATTTCTTTGTTCTGCTTTTTCAACGTGTTCATTATCGTCAATTATCAAAGTTTCTTAGTTCTACGTATGATATACTGTATGATTTTATGTGTACACTGCGAAATGTGCTAGACAGGCGATTTTGTACAGTGCGTTAGAGCAAAAAGATGATTTTCTTGTGAAAATGAGAAGCACGAAGGTTTGAAGTTCCTCGAAGTTTCTCTCCTTCGAAATCCTGCGAAACTCGAAACTCGAAACTCGTGCCACTTTTATGACGTTTTCGTGCCGAATTTTTGTGAATTGTCGAATCTCTCGAAATCCGGGTAAATCATGATATTTCATATTTATACAAATGTTTCGCAAAAATAGCTTTGAAAGAATTTAGAATTTAACTAGTAGTAATTCAATCAAATTCGTGTTCAAAATTTTTTTTTTATTTTTATTGGTACAATTTTCGCCAGTTCATAACAATCACTTCGCTATCAATCATCAACATAAAAAAAAATAATTTGATTTTTGGCTAAAGAAATCAAAATTTCTCTACTCTATTTCAACAGACGAGTAAAATAGATACGAGAAGAAAACGAAATTTGAAAATCTTAAAACTTTGCAAGATTCGAGTTTCATAGAATCCTAAAAGTCAATCAAGCCCTAGATTATTTATTTCGAAAAGTTTGCGAACAAGATTTTGTAAAAGTAATCTAAAAGTCCGTCATTTTCTACCTTTTGAAGTTCTAATGAAAGAAACTGATATTTTTGTATGGTTAATCATTTCTTAATTTTCTCCCGTCTACTAGTGCAAGAATATAGTGTTGCTCGAGTTAGAGTACTCGAATACTTCCCACTAGGCAGTTTGCTTTCGTCAAATTCGCCAAAATAGACTATTTTATTTCTCGTTAAAAATCATTCTCGCTCCAACGAAATTGCTAAAATATTAATAAAATTGCTAATTTCCAGAATCGATTTTTTTTTTACGTTTAGATCTTTCTTCTGTTTATTATTCTACTCTTTATTGAATGAATAAATCATTTTTTAGAACAACGAAATAAATATTTTCCATACTGGTATTATACGATTCTAATCCTGTTCTAAGTCTCTTGTCAAAATTACTAATTTTCCAACAGAATTTCTTTCATTTCTGGCAAATATACATTTTCAAACAACAAGAAACAACCAGCAACGAATCTTTTTGTAAAAGTCTGCTGTCTTCTGCGGCGGCAGATATTTCTTCGAAAGCCAGGAATGGCGTGTTGCAAGTTAAAGAACGATTGCATCGGGCAAACGATTAAAACGAGATTCGAATGCGGACGAAACGTGAATGAGAGAAAAAAAAAAAAAAAAAAAACGATTGCCTGAAAAACAGCGGTTTACAATGTAAACCTCAGCCGGGCCAAGCGTTGCTTCATTTTGTTGCCTTGCGCCACGGTAGAGACTTGTTTTCAATGACGGACCTGCCTCGAACGAGTATTGATCTTCTTTTTTTCTCTTTTCTCTCTTTCTTTTTTTTTTT
>CAJDYZ010011335.1:41804-53490 GCA_903986555.1 Heterotrigona itama
CATTGAAACAACGCAGATTTTTACATTCGATTTAATATGTATCCTCGAAATTATGAATAATTCGATTCGATCGTTCCAAACAATTGATTGAACTCACGAAGCTCAACACCGCAGAAAAAAAAAAAAAATAATATTCAGAGAATATTCTTCATTTCACAAATCTCTGCATCATGTAACTAACTTTACTGCGAAACAACTTTATTCACGGAATCTGTAAACACGATGTAATTCTCCTTCTCGTTAACTACTTTTGTTGCAGTTCATTCATACTTTCTCCTCTAAATCAAGTGAAAATTGCAATACGTAACTCTACTTAACATTAATTCCGCGTTATATTTTATCTCGTCACGTTTGTTCGTTGCTCTCGTTAAGTAACACAGAGACAAAAAGTATTTGCACACTGTTGCTTAATTTTCCGTACTATTCAATAGTATTTCCAAAATAATTGCATGGTTGTAAAAATGTAATGTTATGTGTGTGTGTGTGTGTGTGTGTGTGCAAATACTTTTTTTAGAGCCATCATAACGTGATTTTATAAAATTATGAATTACCTCGTGTTTTTCCAAAGTTCCTTCCATCCATCCCTTTTTCTTTACATTTTACTTTTTACCTTTCAACAAAAGGTGTTTCTTCTATTATAAACAAACATTGCTCGTTGGCTAAAGTATTATTAGCATCAGCCTGAAAACGAAGAACGATCAATTCGTTTACGCACTTTCGAATCCTTCGAATCATTTTCAAACGTTTCTCACGAATCAACGAGTAATACGATAATTTGCTGCACGATATCGAGCAAAGTTTGAGGGAAAGATCGTCCGGGCCGAACCCTCGCAGCGACCTCTCAGCCTTTCACGTACCGTCGTGAGAACACCACGTGAATTTAACCTTCAACGATATTCGAACGACGCCCGAGACTTTCACTAATAACGCGAGTTTCAAGTGCGCCGTTCGTTCGAGAGACCGACAATACGATCTCTCGAGAGACGGTATCTCCTGATCCTGGCTCTCCTCTCCCTCTTATCCCTCTCCTCCTTTCGGCCGACTCTTTCTTATCCTTTCGACGGTTCTTCTTTGACGGTCCACGAAAACCGAATCGCTCGATTTCACCCATTTCCCCGATACGAACGGCGCGGCAACGTTTTACCGGATAAAACGGCACGTTAAATCCTTTCTGCGAGCCTCGAACGGATGGACAACCTTTTCAACGATCGCGATATAGCCGTGGTGACTCTCGGGAGGATCGAAAGTTCAATCGTGCAATCACGGGAAAACGAAGTTCCGCCGAAGGAATCAAAGATGAATTTAGATGGCGATGGAACGCGGCGGCCTGGTCATTTTCGAGAGTATTCTGAATTTTTATGATTGTACACAACAGAAAAATTCACCGTGGTTTCGGTCGAATTTCGACAAACCTGAAAGCATCATTTTTATTTGTCAGAATAAGAAAACTCTTATTTTTTGATGACAAATTATTTTTTATATACGGAATATTTATCATAATCTGCATAGCTGTCACCGTTCTGTTTGATCTGTAAGATAATCAAGAGAATTATATGAAAAATAAGGATTTTGAAGTATCATTTTAATTTCAAGTGTGCAGATTTTGAAAAAAATTACGATTCATTTGCTATATAGGAAATATCAATAAAATCTACGAAACTTGTTTAAATATATTTAAAGTTTGCGTAATAGTATTTTATATTTTAGGCACATTGTGGAACATAATTTGCAATAAAAACTCAGTCGTGACAATGTCATTGGAAGAATTGAAAGTACCAAACACTGAACATTTCATTGAATACCGCAGGTGATTGTTAGGAAGAGAAAAGAATAGTTAGACCATTTGGAATTTCAAAGAAGATCGAAGTAGAATACTAATTATCGAAACTAGGTCCCATTCGAATCGTGTAGTGTGATGAACTGTAGTTTCTAGTTAACTAAAACAGAGAGAAAGAAAAGGTCGGAATAGTTCATTTAAACTAACATAACAGACAAATTACTAGAAAATTATTAAAACTTCTATACCTCGGAAAGCGTAGAAATTTCGGAGTATATTTCAAATCAAAACAGATTTTCAGCATTTTTTTTCAGTCTCTTGCTCAAAAATTGAAGAACAAATATTTCATTCGCGGTATCATCTTTTTAGATCAAAGTTACGAAACTACAAACTGTAGAGAGAAATGTATTCCATCCGAAAACTGAAGAATAGCCCAAGTACTCTTGACCAAGCACGCACATCCAATGTAATATTTAAAACACTCCAACCTCTCCGTGTCCTTTACTTTTCAAATAAATTTCGTACCGTACGAAACTGTTACGAGGCAACATTTTGAACATTTTGAACGAAGGAACGGAGAACAAAGTTGCCACAAAGAAAATAACAAGAGTTTACACTTTACTTTACACTTTTGAAATGGTAAAACGCGTAAGAAGTGTGCTGCGTAATTCGTGCCACACGGAACAAATAAATCTCTCGTTGTTTTTCTGTCGTTTCAGAGTCCGAAATCGAGACAAAGAGCCACGGAGACGAATGTAATCGGTCATGCTTGACGATCTCGCGTAAAAATGACGAAGGGATAGCCAAATTCCATGGACGCATTTGACCGAAGGAAAGCCGCCTCTTTCAATGGTCTCTCTTCCTCCTTCTCTCTCGATGATCGTCCGTTTAACGATCAATGGTCGTTTCTTCTTTCTCGTCAACCTGCCATTACAATGATAATGGATCGGACTGCCTCCCTAATCCTCGCGCTTTGACGAGCCGCGTATACTTATTCAGCGACTCGAGGTGTGTAAATCGGTACTCCGAGACAGAACTTTGAAGGAATTTGTGAAATTCAATCAAAGAGAAGATACAGACATCGGGGGCAGTGTCACCGGATGGCGGCAGATTGGGCAGACTTGGGAAGAGTTTAAGAAATTCAAAAAAAAAAAAATAAAAAAAAACAGTGCAAGAAATATAGTGGAGTAAAACTACAACACGAGGACAGTGAGGCAGAGGTTATTGAAATATTAAATTTAAAGAGTGAGATATCAAAATATCACTTGCAAGTGGGAAACTTTTACAAAAGGAAGAATTTTATAAGAGAAATATAGTAATTGAAATATTGAAATATTAAGGATATTAAATTTGGAAAATGTTAATAGTAATATGTTAAAGTATTAATTGCAGTGTAAAATAATTTTATGAAAGAACTTTAGAGAATTAGATTCCAGAGATTTACATTACAGAAATAGAAAAATACAATTAACTGGGCTAGAAGAATTAACTCGTCACTCGATCAATCATCAATTTTCTTTGGCACAATAATATTTTTCTTATTATTATCAATTTTTAATTTCGTGATTGTAAAAGGTTCTGAGTAAGGAAAAACATTAACATTTCCAAAACTCAAGTTGAGAAAATAGAGAAGACATATATCGGAGACACAAATTGTAAAATATTAGAATAGCAAGTGATAATAATTCGTAGAGAGAACTTGGGTAAAAATTCTGAAGAATCTAAAAAATTAAATTGAGAAAATATAGTGGGAATAGTGTGAGATAAATAATATTACAATTGCTACAAATAGTGCGAGGAAATGTCGAAACATTAACGTTGCAAGTTGCAAGCACAAATTCATAGAGAAGAATCAAGACAAAAAGTTCGAAGAATCCAAGGAACTACATTGAACAGAAAGTATGAAGTAAAGTAAAGTAGAAAAAATATCTCGAATTATCGTGAAAGGAGAGTTTGCGGAGGAAACTTGAACAGCTTGATGGTGCTTCGACGATGATATCGTTTCCGACGTCAAAAGTTTCTTCAAACAAGCACGTGTACTATAATTCAATATAAGATCCATAGAACAACAGGCGTATTAACAAATTAAGGTTCCGAGGAGCCAAGAAAGTTCGAAGAAAGAGAATCCAGCAACATTGAAGATGCTTGTAAAATTAAAGATGGCTAATTCAATAGATCGAGTGGTAATTCCCTTTGTTATCTTGCTAGTCTGTAATTCTACGATGGGATATAATATTCTGTTGGCTACTATGGGTGGTACAAAGTCGCACACGGTACCATTTGTGGCGCTGGGTAGCAGTTTGAAGGCACGAGGACACAACGTGACTCTTTTAAGCGCGTTTCCAGGTCCAGCTGCCAACAACGGGTTACAAGAGTTTGTTCCGCCCATCTTCGAGGTAATTATCCTTTTTTAAGCTTTCCTTTAGAGGATTCGAGGGAACGAACGTCCAAGGGAGCATGACGCGATAAAAGTTCTTTCATTCGAAGTAAATCACAGACTGAGATTATGACTTCGTTTTGTCGTGAAAAAATAATAATTTACCGTGTACCGACGGTCAACAAAGTCTGAAAAAACATTCGAAACAAGAAAGAAAAAAAAAAGGGAACGAAATATGCATGTTTCGTGGATGGTAATCCGTTAGTTAAAAACAGTAGATGAAATACTGACTAAAATATTGACAATGCTTCTTATATTTGTTTAGAAGAGCGTGTGGATAAATCGGATATTACAAAGTAATATTTTGTTATAATTTATCTCTGGCGAACAAATGTAAGAAACATTGTTACTTCTTACACACAACGTTAATAACGTAAAATAAATAAAATATTAATTGCAATACTTGTTTCTACTTTAAATACTTGAGATTTGACAAAAGTATATAGACTTCTGACTTCTGTCTTCTGTAATCGTTATATACATATACGTAGGCTTCTAATTATTTTCTCTTTTGCTTTTTAATTTATCTCTCTATTCTTTCTGAGTCTTTTTTCTAAAAATTAGACGTCCAATTTCATATTAAAAATTTTTGTTTGGTAAGACAGAAATGGGTGAATATAGTAAATTATAACCTGACAAGATGTGTTACACTTCTTCAAGATGTTTATAATATACATAAAACTCTTAGTTATCACTTTGTACTACTTTGTACTATTAAAGTACAGTTTTTGATTATCTCTGTCAAATGTAATTCTACGAATCTGCCATGCCCTTTTGTACATTTATCTCTTAAATTTTCTTTCCTCCGCCGTGGTAGATAATTAATGTAGTAAGTAACGAAGCTCGTTCTATCCATCTTCTACACAATTAGCTGCCTTCCAGCTTCGCAAATACTTCAAACTGTTGCCCGAGCAAACTAATTGTAAGTCGAGATAATAGACAGGTAGCCACCACAGCTTTGAAGTTAATATGATCCATATCGAGGATATCGAGGATCCTTGAATCCTCGGTGCCCTCGTTCGATTCAATTACGAGAGACAAATTCGATGGAGAAGCCCTTAGACAGAAAAGAGTGACAGGGAATATATATTTCTGAATATGCGCTAACTCTTCTAGATACGTAAGCTATAAGTTAACAGCGGCGTTTATTTGATTATGAGAATGGAGCGCGTGCCGGGTGTAGTGCGAGGGCGTGCAAAAGGGGCGGGATGCAAATTGATTCGAGTTTATAGCGCGAGCAAACAGCCTGCCAGTAAATTATAGATCGGAGAAACAGAAGTCGAGAGGTTCGGGGAATTCGGTGGTCATCGTGGCCGTGGTTATAAAGAGAGAGATTCTCTCCGATTTCAAATGCAAACTCCGTTTCCACTGACGACGAGTAACGCGAAAGCGGAATAATTATTTTCGCCGCGGAGTAGCTATGCATTTTGAATATGATGGACAACTGAATACTGTAATTGGCAATGAAACGAGAATTTAAACATTTATTCGAGAGAATTTAAAGCATGTCGGAATTTCAAAAGAAATAATTTATATTTTATATTTTACTTATAAAATTATTTCCCTATACTTGATGACATTTTTATTAATTGTATTTGAAGATCAAAGTTATAAACATAATACTCTCGTTGCTCAGAAAAATGTAGGAAGTGTAGAAAGAAAGGTAAAGGGTGTTCCAAACAAGTTAAATATTTCTGTACGATTATTAATAACTATCTTCTTATTGCACAAAATATGTTATCTCAGTCACGTTGATTGTAATATAATTGCAATTCAATGTATACATAGCTTAAATGATAAAAAATTTAGTTGACAGAGTTTTAGAAGAAATTATTTACTTTTTCACATTTGTCGTATCTATGAACCAATTTCATACGTAATATGCATTGAATCACATTCCAAGAATGTCACTATATAAAAATGTCTGCATCGAAAAGTTTGGACGATATAAACGAAGTAACAGGTACTTACATGAACCTTCACCTCTTTTCCACGTTTGTATCTCTTCAAATATCTTCTTTCTTTGGAACAGACTCTGTTGACAAAATACACAAATGTTAATAAAATTGTATCAAACACCAAAACTAAATATTTTAACAATATCGTATAGACCCGAAGAGAAATAACTCATTAAAAAAACCAGATATAATTCGCCGTGACATTAGAAATACTTGAATTTCATTAAACTATGAAGTCATTCGAAAATATTGAGCGAGTTCTTGAAATTTCTCTTCGTCTTCCCTTCAACGATAAAAAGTAAAATTCGGTAACACAAATTGGGTTCAAATGGAGGATTGCAAATGAAATGTTAAAGCAACATAATGAGCGAGTTTTTTTCCCCGTCAGTGTGTTATCAACGGCAGTAATTTTATACGAGCATCACATATGATCTCTGTATGGTTTAATTTCCGGGTCTTCCATTTTGAACCCTCGAGGAAGATTACGTTTCATAATGGTTATTTAGAGTAACGTGCGCGTATACCATCGAGTGCGTATAGTGGGAGGAACTCATTACAAAAAAGCGGTAATAAGATTATTTTCTTATATAAGAAAGCTGGTATTTAAAGTGTGTTTCGTTATTGACAGGCTTATGTCGGCAATTACACGTCAGAATGGGATCTGGTTGGTGCGAGATTCCGAGATGAAATGCCTATCTCCCCGTGGGATGCAATGCGATACGCCTGGGAGGCATGTGAAGCACTTCTTCGCGACGAAATATCAGTATCTTGGCTGAGAAAACCTGAAGGCAATCTTCATGCACGATGGGATGTCGCGGTAGTCGACGGAGCCTTTCCCGAATGCCTTCTAGGTATTCTTCATGGAGAGAATGTGCCTACCATCATGCTAAACACGGTAACTGTGTACAAATAGAAACAATGTCTCGCAATTCTTTCTCCAATAACACAAATATCTGATTTAAATCGCAAGATCTTGTGTTGCGTTCGTATTGGGTTTCCATCCAGAAGAGATTTTTTTTTTTTTTGTTTATCTTTTGATAGTAATATTAGTAATATTAATAAGAAAACGTAACGTGCATACGCACGTCAGAATAAAATTAAAGATTCTGCATGCAATGGTGCAGAGTCATTAATTGAAAACTTTCGACTCATTGAAGATCAACAAAAAGATCAACAGAACGTCGAGCAATTGATTAAAACTTGCATTAAATACAAATGATTTTAAATTTGAAGATAAAATGTCAAAATAAAACTAACGAGGTTTCAATCTAGTTTTTGATAATTTATAAAATTAGCTTTTATATAAAAAAAAAACCCAGGAATTAATTAATTCCAATATGATTAATTATATATTTGTTAAGACAAAAGTACAATGATCTTTCGCAAAAATAAATACAGTTCCGCCTATTGTACACAATAATGATGTAAAAAATGATCAGAACGATCACAGTCGTTTCAATTTCAATTTGAATATTGTCAAAAATCTGAACAAAATTATAAGTAAGAGAGGTTTCATACGACTTTGCAAACGGCAATAAAAATATTGACAATTGAAAATTAAATGTTCAGACGAAACTAAACTTGAACAAAACCACAGTTACAGTTTCATACTACTTTGAACTATTGATGTAATATTAAGTGCTCCGTCAAGATTAATTGTTATCGAGTCCATAATAATTATACCTCTGTACATAATATAATATAATATAAACTAACGCGATAACGGCTAATATACTGAATATACATTTCGATACAGGTGGCATTGTACAGTGGATCCATAAGTCGTCAAGGTAACCCGTCACCATGGTCCGTCACACCGTACTTCGGCAAATCGTTGACCCAGGACATGAACTTCCTCCAGAGAATTCTAAATGCAGCCTGTCTCGCCACCTTGAGGCTAATGCACTGGATCATGATCAACGGATACCTTCAACCGGTTCTAAGAAAGTATCTAGGTATGCGCATCCTTCACTACCGAGATCGGTTTCATTGACGATGATTTCCTTTATTCGGAGGAATCTTGTTTATCGTTCCAGGGGACCAGTTACCAGACGTACGAGATCTGACTACGGAGATTCCACTGACGCTGCAGAACAGTCATTACAGCGTGGCTGACTCGGTTCCTTACTTGGCCAACGTGGTGAACGTCGCGTGCCTCCATTGCAAGCCGGCGACGAACCTCGGCCCCGATTTGGAGAGTTTCTTGCAACGCGGTGAGTCGATATTCTAAGTTGGCCGACGTCGTTAGCAGAAAATTACGTTCGTTTCTTAGGGGAGGGGTGGCGGGACAGGTGGGAGATTTCTGAATCTCTCAGAGACAATGAACATGCGTCGAAGGGTATTTAACGAATCCGTAGCGTGAGAAAGATGAGATCTTGTACCAAGCGGAATTTACGTTTTCACTAGATTAAAGTAGTAACGAAAGGATCTGTTAAATAGTCATCTGGTAATCGATAGTAAACAATTTCGTAGTCGTACTAAATACTCCAATTTAAAATCTAATAATTGGTACAAGCAGGTGATTTGGTATTTTTGTAATGATGAGTACTGATATTGACATAAGTGAAGTCTTTTTTTTTGTTTGGTTCACAGAAGTTTACATATATACACTTGTTAAATTTTTTTAATGTTTCAAACAGAAGAAGAATAATCTTGGACATTTTGTGAACGTGGATCAACTTGTCAATTAAAATTGGACTAATGTTTCTTACGTTTGTTTAAAAGTACAAATAAATCGAAAAAAGAAACAATCTTACAATTGTACGATTAATGTGTGTATTAAGATGAAAATAAAGCTCATTCTGATTATAATTATAATAACAATAAGACCACAATTTATACACTTCAATGTACTTTAATGTACTTTTGATTTTGTAGATTTTCTCTCTCCCCCTCCCCCTAATATAGTTATGTTTTACGATACAAACAAATATCAATGTCAAATTTTTGCTTCTCTTTAAATATTTGAAATTCAACAGCTTACATGTATGTACATATATATATATATATAGATTTTTGTAACGTTGTGATCTTCTTTTATCACAACTGCTGCCTTTTCGCGCACGCCTGTCGATAATCAGTCTATCAGACAATAGATCATTTTCAGGCCAAGTCAAATTTCCCAAAGTAGTACATCGCGATAACCGTGATACATGACCGTAGGTTTCATATTCGTGTCTATGGGCTCGTCAGTTCGCGCGTCAGACATGCCAGAGGCGCTTCGTCAAATCTTCGTGGCAGTGTTTGCCACGCTTCCGTGCAACGTCGTGTGGAAATGGGAAGGAGTGAAGATCAAAGATCTGCCATCGAACGTCAGAACAGCGGCATGGTGGCCGCAACAAGAGCTGCTCGGTCATCCGAAGCTTCGAGCGTTCGTCTCGCACGGAGGACTTTTGTCTTTGCACGAGGCAGCTTATCACGCCGCGCCAACCCTCGTTCTACCCGTTTTCTGCGATCACGATGGAAACGCAGCTCAAGCTGGTAAGTCTTATCTTATCAATTCATTCAGTCAATTCATTAACCGATCAAATTCTTATTGACTATCCGTTTACTTCCATTAGTATTTTAAATGTTGCAACGTGTTTTTCCACATTCTTTTAGTCTGACTTACGTTGTCGAAAGGGAAATAAGTAAAGAAAATAAAGAATGGAATATATTTTGTTACGAGTATGTATTAAAGTTTATTGCGAACATTGCTGCTAACATGTACAAGCAGCTCAATAATGCTGATCGTATCAATAATGCCCGTATATGTCACGAACATGTTAAGAGATAAGAGGATTTATCGTAGTAAATACCTCGATTCTTCTAAAATTGTACAATCCAAATAAAAATGTAATGATGAGAAAATATCGAGCGAATCTTTGGAATTTCCTTGAAAATTGTCTCAATGTTTAAAAAAATGGAAGTTGATGATATAAATTGATTGAAAAGATTGCAGATGCATGCAGAATTCCAGGAAACGCAGAAAGTAGATGATTGAATAATTAAAATGTAATGATTTAGAGTCGATCAATGTATCAACTTCGAGGAATTAGAAGTCGAGTAAACGATAAGATAATTAATTAACACTAAATGTACCAAGCGGGGTCAAATGACCCTTTTCAAAATTTACTTTAAAATCGTACATTCGTTGTTATTTCTTTCGCTTAATCTGACTTTTTGTAAATTCTTATATTACCTGATTGTTCGATTTCTCGTTTTCTGTTCTTCTCTTAGCTTCATTTTTTTTACCAAGAAAAATTCTCTGCATACCTTATGTACCGCGAGGGATCTTTTTTTTACCGAGAAAAATTCTTTGTACCTTATGTACCGCGAGGGGTCATTTGTTGACCCCTTATGGTAAGATAGCTATATGTAAAATGCCGGTACGTTTAGTGTTAAATAGCGAGACCCGTCAATGTTCCGTGGACTAATTATTCAAACTGTTATAATTTCGTAAAAAAATAAAGAAGAGAAAAGAACAAATCCTACGAAAAAATAAACTGGAGTTATTTCGAAGCTGGAAGGCTCTACTTTTAATGCGTCGTTCATTTTATTCGAACGATAAGATGTTTTTACATTTACGTAGGGAAAGCTTCGACCTATAAATTGTCGTGGTATCTAAAAAAAAACATCGGAAACATTGAATTTAGAAACGTAAAATTGGGCTGATTCTTTCGTGGCTGAACTTGAAAATTGAAACCACCTCTCCTTTACAATAACTCTGCAAAATTTGCTGTATTTTTTTCTCGTCAATTTATTGAAATTTGAATATTATAACGATGAAAATAATATTATACTTTGTTATCTGCTAGTTTACATCTACGTGGTCGTCTTGGAATGAAATGAACTACAGACTTCGAGCTTTCAAACAAGCTCAAGTTTATCATTGCAAAATGTCACAGATTCTCGATATTAATTCAAATTCTTCGATTATTCCTAATTTTTTAATTGAATAAGGAGTACCATTCCAAGTTCCAAAAAGTATCATTCATATTTGAATGGAAGAATTTGAATCAGCAATCAACAGGTTCTTTTTCTTTATAAAAGAAACTTTTTCCGTTCGAATTTGTATATTTTTCGTGTAAAAAAAAATGTCCATGGAATTTTTATAGGAGTTTTTAAAGAAGTGTTGCACTTAGGAACAACAGCTTCAGACAACTTGTTTGCCAAAGAACAGATAGTTCCAAGATATTTTACAACATTAACTGAAGAATCCATTTTCACGCTCGAGTTTAGATTCATTCCTCGAATGAAATATTTCGCTACAAATATTAACAACTTTTCCGTTCTTCCGAAACGGAAAAATTGTAATTTCTATATTGTCATATTGTTTTGCAATTTTCTTGCGTCTGAAGCTACCTTCTTCATTTAGGAAAGTCGATACTCGAAGGGAAGAAACAGTTCCTCGAAAATGACCCACGTTTCGAGTAGAGACACTTCTCTTTCAAATGGTCCTCAACTTTTTCGGTCCGTTCGAGGGCCAAGGCATTTTTGCCTTTTGTTGTCGTTCAGGCCATTTGATATTTTGAC
>CAJDYZ010011339.1:250-15404 GCA_903986555.1 Heterotrigona itama
CATATATATACATATACATATATATACATATATATATGTCGGAATATAAAGTAACATTATGTATCTTCCTTGTGTTAGATTGCTCGTACGTTGTTTTCATTGTTAGTCGATTTATTTCACGTTATTTTATTATTTACGATCATACTGATAAAAAATCATCACGTATAACAATCGTGTAGGAGAGATGAAAATGTATTGTAACCACTGCTCGCGATAAGAGTACTCTATAATAAGTTTAACTTCAATTCTGGATCGAACGTATCTTCTTAAATTTAAAAAAGAAAAAAAAAATTTTTTTTTAAAACAAACAGGGAAAAAAAATTGGTACTTTCGTAACAAATTCATCGTACTTCGTACGAAGATACATAAATTAAATGTATAACAAAAAGCAATGTGTCGTTATTGTCACAGAGAAGTTCTCTTAGTTCTCGCTTCAAACAATCTTGTGATTTCACTACAAAGTGGGATACGATGTCTCTTACGAATTGTAAAATACAATTGCTACGCTGATCTCCACCGAACGGTTAAATGTACGTGTATATATATGCTATATATATGAGAAAATTAAGTGAACATGTACAGCATGAGTTGTGTGTGTGTGTGTGTGTGTGCGTGTGTGTGTGCGCGCGCGCCTATAAAATATATCACATTAACTCAATACAAAAACAATATGAATTAATTAAATAGCAAGAGTATATATTCATTCGTGAAACCAGCCTTACACCGGAATTAAATCCGTGATAAGTATATCAGCCGCAAAATATTACGGCACACCCCGATCAGGTACTTAACGTGCACTTGACAATGCGATACCTTGAAAAAAAAAAGCATTCGTTTCTCGAAACATTTGTAACTGCAACGCAAAACACACTTTTAACACCTTTATCGAATTAACTCATTTATGTTCTAATATTTAAAAGTTAATTAACATTTTAAAGTTAATTATTCCAATTTCCGTCCACAATTACACTAAACTGTGTAATATTTATATATTAGATAAAATATGGTAACTAGTAAAAATTTAATAACTTTTTTTTTATCTAATTTACACAATATTCCGTTTATACAAATAATTAAACAACGAATTATCATAGATGACTTCTACCTCATTTACAAGTTACTATATTTTATTTGATATAAGATTATAGCTTTAATCCATTTATGGTGGTTTTTCTTTTCTTCTTAAATAAGTATATACTGATTTTCATTACTATTTTGAAACGAATAGTGACCAGTCTCAACGTAATTTTCATTTTTTTTAAATTTTACGTCCGATTCAGAATGATTGTAGCCAGAAAGATGGGAATCATAAATGAGTTAAAAGAATTTTCATTTAAAATAAATTAAACTAACAAATTTCATGTGCTTTGACTATGCTACGCAAGTGCCCAAACAATTTTCAGTAAGTTTCCCTTTGCGTTTAGTCTATTTTTAAGTAATTATTTACACTGTTCCTCAATTACATTATAAGGGCTTATGCACATAATGATACAAGTTAACATAGACACAAGTCTGATTGATATCTTAACTACAAAGGAATTAATTTTAAGTATAAAACAAATTTCCATACCAGTCAGATGATGATCGTTAAATGGAATAACGAATTCTAATATGTGTGTAAAATAAACTGTATTGTTTCCTTTATAAACCTAGTATAAAGATGTATCAATATAAAATTAAAGTAACTATATTGTCCCTCTATAGTTTAATTGCCAACATCAGTGAATTATTGAATTTTAAAAACTGTTGAATTTATGCAGGTTTAAAAATGAAAAAAAAAAGTATCAGCACTGTTTGTGTAATGAAATAGAAAAAAAAAAAGAAGAAGAAAAAGAAGATGAAGGTTTTCTCAGAGTTACACGACTTTTGTATTGATATGCTTTTAATCTATTATAAGCAAAAATGATCCTTCTCCACATTTTCAGTATAAAGTAAAGACAGCTTTATAAACAAATGAAACGATAATTTTCAATTTTCAAAGTGTAATCTACATATCAATAATTTAAATAAAAAGCAGTCGCACTTTGAATACAAGTATCGTGTAAATTGAAAAGTACCCGTAACGTATGCATGTTGTGCATGCAACATTCTGCAGTTATACTTAGTACGTGGATCATCCAAGTAACAAGAAATTAATTAACGATGAACCTAACAATTTGACGAAAATATCGATAAATCCTTTTAATTCTACTTAATGAGAAGAAACATTGTAATTATTATTGCTTTTCCATGTAAGGACAGAAATATCAAATGAATATTAGATATCTAATAAATATTTGTGCTTATAGAAATTCATTTGACTAGTTGGTCATGATCCACTATATTATTAATAAATTGTCATGACAGTGCTTTATATATACAATCATGGAAGAATGACTTTTATAATATCAACCAGTCGTTAATTAATGTTCCATTGAAGCAAGCAGGTACTGGCTTTCTTGCGGATTTGAAATGTACGTGAAATTCATATTTCTTTTTCCTTTCTTTTTTTTTTTCAGAGAGATCTTTTATACGTAATGCCATTTTTCTTCTGAAACAACTTCCATCTTAACTGTTTTAATGCGAAATAATTAACTTGTTACGTGTACTTTGGAAGGAATATACTGAATGTAGACTCTAATGTTACTAGTTTATCAACGAAAGAGACTTGAAATGTAATTGTAATTATTTCCTTAGTAAATATTCAAGCGTTAATAATTCTCATACATTCACACTGTTCAATGTTAAATACACCCTTAAAAGAGTTATAAAAAAGAAAGTGAATTTAATGCTTTCAAGCATTAAGCCTATAAATTAAATGTATAAAAAAAATAGTATAAAATCGATATAAACAGAGAAACGCGTAAGCGAAGATAACCGTCACTAAATTATACGATAATAGAGTCAGTAAAAGTGAAACTTATAACATTACAAAAGGAACACATTGTATAAATTGAATGTATTCATCAAATATGCGAAAGGAAGACGTTTGTAGATAAATTTTTGAAAAGTCTTTTTGTTTTATTCTTCCAGTGAAAGACCGTATAATTCCAGTGTTAATATAATACTATTAAAAATTTGAATTTTAACTTGAAACCTAAACTTTGATCACCTAAATGTACGACTTAATAGTTTATTCATAGTAAATAAACGCGCACGTGGCATTACACATTAGTTTGTCTCTTGAAGCTCGTTAAACAAGTTAAGTAAATTATAGATCTACCCTTTCATTACCAATTAATATCCTTAACTTAAAAAAAAAATTTTTTTTTTCTTTAATAAAATTTCTTTCTATCACATAAAACGCTGTACACGTTTCAAAAAGAATCATTATTAACGTTAACACTTATTTTGTACCGTTCGAAAGCCAATACGCAATTGTATCACTAAACTAAAAAGTTTTACAGAGACATTTAAAAAATATAAAAAATGTAGAGAAATGAGAAAAGAGAGTATCAATACGTTGGTAATTATCTCAAAAATGAATTTGGCGTTTCTGATATATTTAGATCAATCCTCTCGAGTGATAACGGCAGGTTTTTTAATGTATATTAATGGCTGGTTTTGGATGATCACATGACTTAAAATGGCTTCATTTGCCAAAGACATTAAATACAGTTTGTATGCTGGACTAGCTTCGGATCACGACTTGAATAAGATTTGTGTCTATAACAAGTCGTCATAAATTTAGGCATATGCTGTAGGAGGATCAGATCAACAGATTAAATTTTCAATTTTCCTATTTTTTTCTGACAAACAAGATGTGCCGCTAGCCGTTTGCCAATCCAATTCATATCATTTTTTTTTTAACTTTTTACATCTGCATTACGATACCTTTGATAGAAAGTATTGCATGAAAATCGATATAATCCGAACGTTATAAAAAATTAGTAAAATATACAGTTTTTCTGTTTAATGTCAACAATAAATTTATCAAACGTTACCATCTAAATAGAAATATTAAATTCAATTTAAAATTTAATAACCATCTATATAACAACTAGATAGACGTGTCACTGTGTTACTTCATTTTAGTTTTAAGCTTCTTCAATACATCTGTTATAAGTACCAAAAAATTAAAAAAAAGGTACTTGTTAGATCAACCTACAGCACGTTTTAATAGAACGTAACTAATTATTAAATACTTTTTTAAATTTAGTATTAGTCACGTCCCATGGTCATAAGTAGTTAATAACGTTGTATTACTTCAGGTGACAAGTACGATATAAAACATGTTTCTAGAAGCCTCCCATGGAAGACATGTATAAATGATATCTCCTGTTACGAAATTTGACAATTTATATAGCACGAGCCACGCTTTTTAAGCAAATGTTACACAAATATTCTACGCTATAAGTATTAAAAAGGATTTGATACTTCATTCGTTCTATATATGTTTTAAATGTAAATCTTTGACCTTAACAAAGCAAGTATATGCACGTATAAAACTTAAGTTTATATTTAAACTTCCACTGAGAAACAGACTGAAACATGTTTATGAAATATATACCCAATTTTTGTGGAGCCATAATGTGGCAAAAATTGTTTTTTTTTTTCCTTTTTTTTCAAGCTTCGGTAGACGCTATTAGGGAATTTTTGGGTGTATATGCTGTCGCATTTGGATCCAAATTTGACACTGTACACCCTGGACAGGGACTTTCATTTGAACGTATTTTTGTACCTGCAACTCGTACTTCATTATTTAACCGAAGTTTAGATGTCGCACAGGTTGGCGCAGGTCCAAACGTGTCTTGTGGCATCACAGCTAAATCTTGGGCTATTTTTGCTTTCAACATTTCAATTTCCTTTTCTTGAGATCTAATTAAACCTGATTCAACACATAAAATACGCGATATCAAGTATATTGCAATTCAATATATCTTAAAGATATTCATGTAAAAGTATGTTTGAAAAATTGATACTGTGATCCAAAATCTAGGTCTATATATTTTCGTAATTATCAAAAGTGCTGAGATTAATAATTGTAAAACGAATTCTCACTTACTTTCTCTGATCTCTAATTGTCGTTTGGCTTCACCAAGTGCAGAAAATAAATCGAGCTTTATACGCGTTTCTGCACTCAGACTGTCTTCTAAATGCGCTGTTTTATCTTGTAGCGCGTTCAATGCACTGAGTAAAATTTCAGACTCTTTGTGATTTTCCTTGCAACGCGTTATATCTTTTTCTAATGTGTTGCACCTAGAGAGAAACAAGAAACTTAGCGAATTTACAATACGAAAAATGATTAATTGTTGACATATTGAAATTTAACCTTATCTATTTGCGTTCGAATGAAATACTGAATATATTGACGTATGATTATTTCTGTTTATAACATTGACTTGTGATGTTACAAATATATATTTACTTGTTGACACATGCATTTGCTGTTTTAAATTATTACCTAGTTTTATACAGACAACATTTATGTCATAACTTCCAACACGTAAATTTTAAATTGTATTTATATAGAAATTTCTTTATTGTTTTAATACCCTTACCTATCTTCTTTCGTTTTAAATTCTCGGCGCAAATTTTTGAGATCTTGTTCCATCTGTGTCCTACGACTTTTACAAGTATCTGTACATTCTTGTCTAATAAGTGGCGGAGGTGGAGGCGGAATTGCAGATCGTGCTTCTTCAGCAGCTCGTCGTGCTCGCCTTTCGGAAACCAAAGATGCTTCGCAAGCAGTGCGCTGTTTCCGCTCCTCTGCGATTCGTTTTTCCAACGAGGACATTGTTTGTTTGTCTAATTGACGAGCTGTTACTAATCCGTGTAACCTGTTTAAAATGAAAATATTACTAATAGTGCAAAATATCAGCTTATATATTGGAAGGAGGAAATAAAGAAAAATATAAAATATGATAAATATAAATAGAAAACGAATATTTTAAACGAATTAATTTTAACAATATAGCAATGACGTTATATACGTACTTGCTTTGTAATTGATCATTATCGTGCTGAAGTTGTTGTATATCGCCCTTAGCTTGACGTTCTCCATTTTGTAGAGAATTAATCTGGGAGCGAAGTTCTTGTTCCAGTTGTCGACTGGATTGTAGATCTGATTTCAGGCGTTTTATGTCAGCTTCGAGCCTGCGACACATCAGTAACCTATTTAAACGATATTATATTACACTAAAGAAAAACCTGATAATACAAATCGTATATTTTGATTTTGAGTAGAAATAATAATTACAGTTTTAAAAAGTTATAAAAATTATTTAAAAAGAAGAATATAAATGTATATAACAACATTCAACGTACATAATATTAAACTAAGATTTTTGTTAACTCATTAATTGATATAAATAACATACCTTTGACAATATTCATCTTGCTGCTTTTGCTGTTCAGTTATATTATCAACTGCGGCTTTCACTTGACGTGCTTTTCGTTCACGTTGAGTATTGACTGTGGACGACGATTCTCGATTTTCTTTTATATTGTTCCACTTTCCTGTTACAGAACCATTAGTCTGTGATTTTACTGCAGTATGCCCACAATTTGCACCCTTAATAAATTTGTCTTTTTCTACTTCATTTGCATCAAAATCATTCACAGATCTGTAATTTTCAGTTAACATTACATCACGTAGATAAAACATATTCAAGACATGACAATAAGTAACTCAATTAATTATTTATTATAGTTTGTTTGTATAGTAAATAGTAAATGCTTATACCATTGTAATAATTATGCTATTTTAATATCAACTTCAAATTATTTTTGGTAAATTTTAAACTGAAATATCATTTCAAGTTTTTGTATCTCGTTTTATTGACAGACACAATCAGTCCAGTTACTCACCCAACTCTTTCGATGAACTGCATATCACTGTGATTAACAGTATTGCCATTTGTATGTATAAATCTTTTATCATTTTTGTCAGATTGTGATACATTAGTTACATTATGTTTATTGTGTTGCTCTTCTTGCTTTTCGCCTTTATCCAAGGACTTTCTATGATTATTTTTTGTCGTTACATTTTGGTTTGTTGATGTAATTTGTGTACTTATATGTACACTACCATTTTGTACACTTGTTTCTACAGAATTATTACTGTTTCCTACAATACATTTTATTATTAAATTATATCATACTTTACTTCTATGTATACAAAGAAAGTTGAAAATAAATACAAACTACCTCTACTTTTCTCAGGACTTGGATTGCACTGCGAATTTATTTTATTATTTTGTGATTTAACATGTTGTTCTAATGTTGTAATATGCGTTTGTGATTGAATTTGTATTGGTTGTATCGTAGTAGAGGTTTGTTGCTCTAGAGGCAGTGCTTGCTGCAATAGTTGTAGGTAGAATTCATTCTCTTTTGCTACATCTTTTTGCTTTCTCTACCAAAGAAAAGAAGACTGATATAATAAAAATCCCTAGAAACAATTATTATATTTATTGCAGATTTACCTGTCTCATTCTGTAGCCAATGTAGCTCTTAAAGCCAAAACCTAACGTAACTACGGGATAACCAATGCTGAAAGAAGGAATACTTTTAATTATTTTTACCATTACTTTTTTTTATATTATTTTTAAGTTTTTGAACTTGTTGTTATCTCAATTATAAACAAAAGAAGAAGAGAGTATACAATTAGAAGAAAGTATATACCAATGCGCTGCAAATGGTCGACAGAGATCTAAATGAAAGGGCATGTGTCTCAAATCTCTTAATCGAACCGCTGCTTCTATGTATAGAAATAGTAACCATAACATCACAGTTGGTAAGCACACACCTTTATCTGTACAACGTGATTACATTAGTCTCATCAGAATTAAATTAATTAAAATGTTATCAAGATGAAATATTTATATTTACCTGTGTGCCAAACATATTGTACCCAAACATAAGTGCTGGCAGCAAAAAACAACCAATGTACTGGTATGAAAAAGAAACAAATCATATCTGATGTAAGAGCGATACAAATAAAAAATACAGAGAAGGCCTGGAAAATATAATAGTTTAGGTTATTCTGAAACTCCAACAATGATAAACATACTTTCAAAACGTGCGTTACTTACCAAGCCTTGGTATTTAAAAGAATCGTAAACACTTCTAAGAAGTAGCCAGAATGGCCACAAAAATTCAAATCGGAATTCTAAAATGAAGTCTGCCAAAATTACCATGGCCCATAGCAGAAGAAATTTCAGATAAAGTAAAGTACTGAAACCCAAAAATTCCACCATTTATACACATGATTGAATCTTCAAAACAGTGAAAAAGCTGTAGTACAGTAAAAAATACTATGAAAATAAACAAAAAAAAAGATAAGAAAAGAAACAAACAAACACTGCAACAACAAAGCAGACGGCTTTGATACCAGTAAGCAAAGTAAATAATAAATTCGAATTATGTAATTGGCATGATGTAAGCCAACAATATAGTTAATATAGCTGAAGAGAGAATAAACGAAAATTCGTCAACTGAACTGAGGTTGGGGAAGGATCGTTCATTCAGTTGTGTCGTGTCGTCGGATGAAAGAGAGAAAAAAAATGTGGTACGAGACGAAAGGGCGAGTTACGAACGACGCGAATGAACAAACGGAAACATTTTTCGCGAAAAACCAAGCACGCGTAGTGGCAAAGTTTCGATGAAACGTCAGTTTGATACGTAGCTTTTGGAAAGCGGCGGACGTGCTGGCTGACACGACGCGTCGCACACGGGCTTGCTCGTGCAGCTCGCTCGCCATCGGGCGAAAATCGGCAACAGTTCCCGGCCGGTGGTTACCACGGAGTATCCGTGGCGGCGACCGGTCGGGTTTTTTGGTTATTTTTAAAACTAGCCGCACGAAACGCGAAGACATATGGCGGCGACGTAGGATTTACCTTCCGTAGATTCCCTCGGTGAGCTTGTTGCGTTTCAAGGGCCTCCGAAGCTTGCCGCACTCGACATTTCTTCTCTTCATATTCCTCCGAACACTTTCACCGACACGGGCGGACCGACGTTACTCGCGGCGGGCAACAAAATGGAAAAAACCGCAAATCTTCACGGTGGAGTCGCGAAAAAAATCCACTGTCTCGCGCGCGCGACTTCTATCAGTCTCTTTTGTTGTCATTCGTCTGCGGACAGATTCGAGGTTTCACGGCGGTTTACCAAGCAGCTGATTGGTCCATTGTAGGATATGGCGCTAATCAGCATGCAGAGATCACCTGCCAGGATATTTCGTCCCGCCGATGCACTCGCGGCCGACTTACACGTTTCCGCTCGCGTCCTCGCACGGGGAAACAAATACGCATGGGGCAGCGCGTCGTCCGAGTAATTCTTTTTTTTTTTCTCGCAGAGAACGCTTCACGGATTATAGGCTTTATCGATCGTGCATGGTTTCGATTGTACCGCGGGGCAATCGACTTGTTTCACTTACGTTAACAGCGCTCTGACCCGCCGATACGCGAACTATCTTTCTCATCCTCTTTCGCCCCCTTCGTCTCTGTTCGTCTCGTTCCCCTCTTTCACCAGTACGTTTACGTTTACACGCGATACATTTTAAATTCGTTCATTTTGCTCGATAAGAAATTTTTAAATTTGCTGTTCTCTCCTTTTTTTACAGCAGATAAAATGAACAACTAGAACTTTCCTGATTTGTTACAAGTATTACCTTCTGTTGAGAAGTTGAAAAGGCAAGTGTCAAGAATTTTAATATGGACGAAGTTACAAAATTATTTCTAATCAGCTGCATTATTTTCTATATTGTGGTTGTCGAGATGTTTTATTACTTCGAAGTAATAAAAAAGGACACGCTCACTCCGCAAAATTACGTCTTTGTTATACTGTTTTATTTCGTAATTTTTGAGATTATAACTGCCTTAATTCAGTACATTCTCAGTTTTGATACTGTAATCACAAAGAGCAGTGACTTGAAATTTGATGTGACGTTAATTTATAACATTATTTTAATAATAATTTTTATCCTAATGACTATATATAAATATAAATATGATTATAACAGCCTACAAAAGTGCAATGTAATCTTGTGTACCCTGTGCGTAATAATTTCATTTGTATTGTCAAAGGTTGCACACTTGGATAGAATAAAACAAGAAAACACATTGAATATTAATTCGATGCAAGGTTTAGACTATGGATGTGCAATGGCCTACAGTTATTATTACGGATATTTAAGGATAGTACTTCCTTCAACAGGCTCTCTGAACAAAGGACTTATCGAAAAGATAGAAAATATTGAGGACAATCATAATATAAAAATAAGTGTTCATAAGTTATTCATTTTGATTCCTTCTTCATCATATATTCCACCAGATTTGAAAGAAGCTTCGTATCAATGGATGGAAGGTGCAATGAATTTAGAGAAAGAAGAGCGCAATCGAGCTGGTATTAAAAGAAGAATGTATCATAATACCATATATAAAATTTATCCAAATGGTCAAAGACTAAAGACCACACCTTTGTACATAGTGGTGGAAGGAGCAACACCTCTATTAACTTTCCATGAAGTTCAAAAACATGCTCACAATGAAACGTATGTTTACAAAAAATATGGCAAAGAAATCATAAAGAAATTTTATGAAAAATTAAGGGAATTAATAAGTAATGACACAGAATGTGCAGATCTGTGCGAATTAATTTATTACAATGATTATGACAATAATGGAATTAAAGTTAACGTGGCAAAAGTTATCTTAAGTAGATTGTCCCAAATTCAGAATATGAATTCAGAAAACTTTAATAACATAACAAATATTGTTATAGAATAATATTAACTTAACTTGATACAAGTATGATAGTTGTACAAATGTTGCACCAATTTTGACAAATGTGATTGAAAATGTAAAATCTTTTTCATTATTGAGATTTCATTATTTACTATGTTAAAATCTTTTTATAAATCTATTTTTAAACCTCTTTTTTGAGGTTCTATACAAATCTTACAAATGTATTGTAATAAATTTTAAAAAAATACTACTAATTTTATAAAAAAAATGTTAGTCTTTTAAAAGTTAAATAAAAATTTTAATTAAAGAATAAATGTATAATATATTAAATTTTGTAATTTTGCTTTTTTTTTAAATAAAATAATTATTTAAAACTGAAAATTTTTTATTTCTTATTTATCTTAGTACTAAGATAAAAATCAATTACTTAATTTACGTAAAATGAAGAAATCCCTATAAATTGAAATACTTCCCTAATCTTATCACTATGATTTACGAATAACAAAATGGTCAAAATTTATTATCAAAATATCATTTATTCATTCTAGTACAAATATTATAAAGTAATATGTTCAATAGTGTAAATGTGCTGATTTAAATTTTTTCTTACCTTTATTAATCATACAAGATGATAATGCAATGAATCAATATAGCTATATCAATTACACTGAATATTACCGAATGTTATATAAACTTATTACGTTTATAAGGCCCCTGATGATATGCACTTATATAAAGATGATATATTGTTAACATTCATTATAATGGCTGGCACAACATGAATATATCGTAAATGTATATTGTAATCACAATTTCTTACATGTCCATCTCAAATTGTTCTGCAGATTCTTCAATTACCGGAGTATCTATAACATATTAATCAAAAATATTAGCATCATACATTAGACTGATCTAATGAAGTAATTAAATTAAAAATGGGATTAAAATTTTATGTGAAAATACATTTCATATAGATCAATAACTGAACAAAAGTAAGTACCTTTATTAATTTGATTCTTCGTCGATGTTGAAAAATTTTGCAGTGTATTTTTTAATAATTCTCCTGGTATGGATGGCATATTTCGTGGCGGTGTTCGCGATATTGGAGAATTTCGTAAATTCATCAAGAAATCACGCTCATATACGATACGCGTACCTAAGAACAATTTTTTCTTTAATTTTATTAATAAATAATTTATCTTTTAAGAATTATCTTTAGTTTATCACAAGCAAATTTAATTAATAACAGGGACTGAAATTTAATTGCAATAACATATGTATTGAATCAGAACAGAAGCTACCAATCTTTTAGAAACGTGTGAAGTAAAACCCTAAAATGTTACTAGAACATAATAATTAATATAATAAACGAGTACAAATTACTTATAAGATATTTTACAAAAATGACAACTATTAGAACGATCATAAAGTTTACATAATTTAACGTTTAACAAAATTATATACACGTGTATATATTATAATTTTACACATAACTTTATGTAAAATGTGTTATTAAAAAATAATTCCCTGTTGATCGATGAATCAATTATTACTAGAAAAAAAATTTACATTAAGGATTATAATTATTAAAAATGTCTAGTTAAGAATTAGTATCTTGATTTAAGTGATTATGTTTACCAGTAACCACAGATAAAAATTTTTTAGTCACTAGTAATATTAAAATGATGACAAATAATTTGTTTTTTTATTATTGTCGATCATCGGTTAAATGTTTGATCGATTTTGCAATTGAGTACTGCATATATAGACGTTAATTATTACTTGATATCATTAAAAATTGACAATAGTTAAAGGTAACCAAATTGCTTGCTACTATTAAAAAAAAAATTGTTGCCAATAATAATTATCAACAACCAAAATAATGTTCATCGTCTATAATGGTTATATTTAATCGAAATCACTGAGACATTGATATTTTTTATTAACTTAATTTTTTAAAAGATCTTTTTAAGATTCAAGGATTCATCTCTACATGATACCTTCTCTATTTAACAATTTATTATCTCATCGACATCGGTAATGTGCGTTTCAAAAATATCTTCGCTTACAGAGAAAACAATTTTTTTCTTTTTTTATTTATGAAAAATTCTCGCCATCTTAAATTTTACAATTTCATGAAATTAAAGTACTCACAACTATACGATAAATGTTGCTTAATGAGTTAATAGCAACATGGATACAAAGACATTAAAACAATAGCTCGGAAGAAGAAAAATACTAACCTCCGGGCGTAGTTGAAAAAAGCGTTCCACCAGGGGTGGATGAATAGTCAATAGGCAACTGACTGGGATCGTTAATAACAACTCGTTTCGAAGGTATGTTTTGGCTTTGAGTGGTTTGCCTTGCAATCGGTGATGCAGACATGCTTGGTCTTTCAGTTTCTTTGGGAATAGAAAAGAATTTTTTTCGTTCAACACGGATTATACTTCAGGCAAAATGTAAACATACAGAGTCGTGTAAAAACGATCTGCTACTACTATCGTGCTATACGGCGTAATTTACGGAAAACGACGGAGTTTCTTTATATTCGATTTGCAAACTTAAGTATAAATAGAATCATTAAAAAGAAAAACTGGTCCCCGTCGAAATTTTACGTGAATTTTATGCTCACTATTTCAGCCAGTTGGGATGCTGCACAGCTGCAATAGTCTCGATTAATAAACAATATGTAACATACGTGTAACCTAGAAGATTGAATCGCAAACGAACACAATTCACAAAGTTCACTATGCGATAAGTAATTGTTTTATATAAGTTCACAAGTCCTCCCCACTTTTAAGATACAGAAATACTACCTAAAGCGTTACCAATCATTGGCGCGAACTATCGTGTTATCATTGTACTAAATTCAAGTACGGTAATTGCATAGATGTATTATGTATTCAATGTTATAACATTGCATTAATTACAAGTAATTACAAACGCTAATTTTCACATGGAGTTTGTATTAAATGAATCAAGTTTGAAATTCTGTTAATGCACGTTTACTTGAGAATTTAGTAGCATATATTTATATGAATCTTATAATAATTACATGTCTGAATATGTTCATACAATTATATGCAATATGTATATACAATTATTTAATTTTTCCTAATAGAATCGGAGTTTTTATCAATACTTGTGTATTTAGTAATTTTCCATTGACTGTAATATTTGTACATCATAGTCAATTGATATTAAAGTTACTGAAAACAAGCTGCAAAAATTTAAGTAACTTATTTTTATCTTTCATATTTTTAGGGGAAGAAAATATTATTAAATTAAATTGAAGTTAAATGAATAAAAATCATTCATTCAAACGAATGAAGATGTTACTAAATAATCTTTAATAAATTAGTCGTCTTGATATATTTCTTAAATGTTACTCAGTAACGCATAAATCTCATTAATCTCAAAAGTATATATACGTCTGATCAATAAACAAGAGGATTTATGATATACATACTTACGAATTAAAAAACTTTTGGTTCACGTTTTTTCAGTGAAAAAAAAAAGTTTGAGTTCATCACTCGCATTTCTTGATTTTCGATTTTCTTCCGTGTAAATAACAGATGTATCATAAATTCGATTTATTCAATAGTAAAATGAAAATTCATAAGCTCTTCTCTTTTTTAAACAATCGTGTACGATCAAAACATAGCACTTTTTTTTTTAGAAACACACGTGTGAGAAATCTCAATAATTTATAAAATAATACAGTAAATAATGGAAAACATTCAGTCGGTTATTTATTAACATTTAAAAGCAAATTTCTAATATTGAATTTACCGAAGCAACGGGCTCTAGTATATTTCAGGCTTCAATCATTTTAATTATTATCTTGTGCCAATACAATACAGTCGTATCGATTATTTGTTATTACATACATAGTGTTATATATTGTTTGATCAAGTAGAGTTAAGAAAATAAATAATTATGTTGAAATAAAGGTTGATTTACGATTCCTAGATCACCTGATCTATTATAGTACATTGAGGACTTATGATCATCTCGAACCTTCACTATGACACAATGTGTTTTAATTATCCGCTTAATGTAAAACAAACAAGTACTTTTAAAATAAATGTAGACAAGTGAAAATAGTGATGCGACAAGTTGTATGTGAACGACATCCACATTTATTACGTTAATTTTAAAAGTTCAATTCAACTATATATTGCTTTTGTATAATACAAGTAAAACTCACAATAGTCCATCATTCGAAAAGAATTATTTGTAGTATTTACAAAATTTAATAATGAACAGTTTTCGGAAATTCGAGCAGTTTCCAATCGTGTATACGCAGGAAGAAAATATTTTTAATTGTTCTAATAATATTAAATGTCGAAATAGAAAATTGCATGAAATTACTCCAACTTTCGAAAACTATTATCAATGTTACAAAATGAGACTGTGCTTGAATAATCGGACATTTATTCAGAACACATTTTCTTTCACGGAGAGATATATATATGTATATATATATATAT
>CAJDYZ010011339.1:16451-44998 GCA_903986555.1 Heterotrigona itama
TCCGTCTCACAATAGTACTGGTCGCAATGATTGTATTTTTATCGATGCGACAACACTACTAATTCGTAATAAAAACTGCAGCAATCCCGATATTTATAGTGATAATAATAGGGGTAATATATTAATATAGTAGAAAGTAGGAGCAGTAGCGGGGAAAAATAGTAGTAATAAATATTGAACAAGAGAAGAGAACAGCGCAAGAGTATATACCAGTAATAATAGTTAATAGAGCAATAGTGATAGGAATAGCAATATAGTAGTATCCGTAGTGATAATTGTAATATAGTACTAATTTTTGTCTAGCGTAACGGATAACTATTTCTGTAATCTACTGTTATAAAATGAAATTGAGACGAGAACGTTTGGAATATTTCAGTAGATCGCGTTTACATAAGCGATTATAGTTCACCAACTCACTCTATATATACTCACACACCATGAGAGATCAGCTGAGAGCTCCGTATTTTCACTTACTTTTATTATTTTTTTTTTAATTATAATGAATTATAGCCAATAGTCAGATTTAAATCAAATCTGCGACATTCATTGGCATTTCTTCAATACTAGTATTGTAGAATTGTTCAATATCTTTCAAGGTCCGTTTGTCGTCGTCTGTTACCAAGTTAATCGCCACTCCCTTCCGGCCAAAACGACCACCTCGACCGATTCTGTAATACAATTTTCGCGTATAATGATTTCAATTTCAGTTTTTACGTTGCATGCTTTAAACATTTAAATGTTAATTTCTAATCAAATCATTAAAAAATGTATAATACGATACAATATAACATATATAAATACGTGTAATTTACCTGTGGATATAATTTTCACGATTGGAAGGTAAATCATAATTGATGACGAGGGATACCTGTTGGACATCAATACCACGTGCTAAAAGATCAGTTGTGATTAGGACACGAGACGATCCAGTTCTGAACTGCCTCATAATGAGATCTCGCTCTTTTTGTTCCATGTCTCCGTGCATAGCAGAGACTGTGAAATCACGGGTACGCATACTCTCCGTTAACCAATCTACTTTACGCCGCGTGTTACAGAAGATAACTGCCTGAGTGATACTCAATGTATCGTATAAATCACAAAGAGTCTCAAACTTCCATTCTTCACGTTCAACATAGATGAAGAATTGTTTAATACCCTCTAGTGTAAGTTCTTCCTTTTTAACTAAGATGCGAATTGGATTTCGCATGAAGCATGTAGACACATCCAATACATCTGTTGGCATGGTTGCAGACAATAATATAACCTGAAATACAAAAATAAAAATAAAAATAAATAGAGACAAAAATAAAAATTTGTTACATTAATTGAATTTTTATATAAAAATAATATATAGAAATTAAACTAAAAAAAAAGAAAAAAAAAAAGAAAATTATCTTAATAATTAAAGAATTTCTACGTACCTGTACTTCATGAGGTAATAGTTTAAATACATCATGAATCTGATCCTTAAAACCACGAGAGAGCATTTCGTCCGCTTCATCTAACACAAACAGTTTGATGCTACTGGCTCGTAATGCCCGTCGACTAATCATGTCATAAACTCTACCAGGTGTACCAACTACTATGTGAACACCTTGATCTAATTTTCGCATATCTTCGCGTACATTGGTACCTCCAATGCATGCATGACATTCTGCATGCATAAAATCTCCCAAAGCAATAACAACTTTTTGGATCTAAAAAAATGGAGAATTTTTTTAAGTTACACAAACACTGTCATTGTCAATCGTTGATATAAATCTTGTTTATAATTCCGATCTACATTAGCATAACTTTGATTTTCAAATTGATTTTAATTCTTTTCAGAAATTTTGTTCACAATTACTCATGTCTTTACTTACTTGTTGAGCAAGTTCCCTTGTTGGAGCTAGAATCAAAGCTTGGCATTCCTTGATACTAGTATCAATTTGTTGTAAAATAGAAATTGAAAATGTAGCAGTCTTGCCAGTTCCTGTTGAACATTCCAGAAATTAGAAACCAAATTCTATCGCTTTTACAGTAAAACAGATATTTCAATTTTCATACCTGATTGTGCCTGTGCAATTACATCATGTCCTCTTATACATGGCAGAATGGCACGCTGTTGAATTGCAGATGGTTTTTCAAAGCCATAAGCATAAATACCACGCAGTAATTCTTCTTTCAGGTTCATTTCATCAAAGTTGTCAACGACCTAGTTTGCCAATAACAAAGAACGTACAACAACGAATGTTATTATCATAACCACACCTTTTAAACTACTTGAACTCTTTAATTTCGTTTGGAACACTTTAGAACTTACAACATCCCAGTTAGATTCAATGATCCCATCAGGCTCCATGCCCGGAGGGCCATCGTACGTCTGTTGATCACTCTCACTAGGACCATTTTTGGAATCTCCTGCCCATTGATCATCGTTTCTGAAACACAATTGCAAAACGAAAGTTAGCTTTGAAGTAGCCATTGTAACTTTTATTACAACAGTCATGAAACGATTGTTGTAATTTTCAAATTCTGCCGCAGCAGAAATTAACAAATTCTTCCGAACGACTCGATCCTTCCGAGCATCGTTCGATCACACGCTCGTTTCGAAATAATAAAAGATACAAATAATATTGAATTTCAGCGACCTTGAAGTGGTGAAACGTCACAGTTTTTTCAATCCCGCGCCTTGAAAGGCGTTTTATCTTCACAAATACGGAAATTCCTTGTTGAAACTTGGCGAATAAATCGCGAAACTCCAAGAATAAATAAACGCACAAAGACGCGTATTTAAGGTGGGACATCGAGCGAACAATATCGGTGATTTGATAGATGCGTTGACAGTGACTCACGCGAAAGCATGTCCGTAGCAAGATGTGCCTCAACTACATGAGCGTACATGGAAATGATATTGCGCGGCACCGTTCAATGTCGTTTAATCCGTATCGTTTCATCAGGCCTTATCGAGCAATATTCATTCTTTCTATTACGTAATTTTAAACGCAAAGTGAAACGTGTTTGCACGACGAGCACAGTGAGAGCATGCAGCTCCTGCACACACTGCAACATCCAAGTATATCTCTTGGAAACTTGAGAATCACCATTGCACGCGAAACGATCGTCGCACGGCTACGTATCACAACAATTACAGAGGTTATAAGAACAGAGAGGAGGCAGACGAGAGACACTGGCGAAAATCTTTGCGAACAATGTGACAAAAACGAATGCACGCCATGTTGTCAGTCTCGTGTCCCATGCATTCGCTGATTGCGGCACTATTTTTTAAGACTATATCGTGAAGTGTCGACGTCCGGCCGCGGCCGCCGCCGGATTTACGGAGGCGCGACGTGCACAAGAAATTCGTGAAACGCAATGGAGCATGCATATTTATCAATTTACGCGTGAAAAAATCGAACTTACCTTCGCTCAGACGTATGCGACATGTTCCACTCACCGTAGGTCGACGGAAAGGACGAGTTCCTATTGCGTCACAAGGAATATTCTTATGGGTGCCGCACAATGGCGCTGCGAGCGGCCTTCAAATTTTTGATCAACCCTTCTCGCGATTCAACCCGCGAAATCTATCCGGAACAATTCGAACGTTTCGAGATATTAATTTTCAGAGGCGAGCAATATATACGTTTTTATCGAATTTCTTTGCTGTTATTGCACGCGATTTCCCGACTGTCTTGCGCATACGGGAAGTACGTCAGTTACCCATAATCCTCCGCGATCCCCTAGTGGGGCATGCGAGGCAAATATGAATATGTTACTGTTCGTGTATACGTACCAAGTTTCAAATTTTTTATTTTTCTTTTTTCTTTAATAAATAGTCTGTGCTTGTACACTTGTATATTTTTATTTCAAGTATTTACTTGTAATTGAGTATATATCTATTATTGAAACATAAATTGTACGAAGTGTATAATACTGTATGAAATGTATATACAAATAATGTATATAACTGAATTAAATAATATCATATTATTTAATTATGCTTTTAGTCATTTTAATTTTAATGATAATATATATAATTAAATTAAAACATAGATTTTATTCATGCTTTATTTTAAATAATTGTGTATAATATAATTTAAGTTTTGATAATAAAAATGGCAAGTAAATGTATGCAAATTTTATAATAATATACTTAATAACGATTGATAATATTTGATAATTGATTGAAATTTGATAGTTTGATCTAAAAATGATAATTATATAATAATGTAATATATGCGTATGTAAAATATATTAAATGATAATATATAATTAAATAAAAAATGGTTTTTTAATTATTTATCAAGGTATTTTAATGGAATTGTGTCTACTAATTAAATTTTATTTTCTACATTCATCAACGAAAATGTTGAAATTTGTTAATAAAAATACATACTTTTGAATACAATAATCAACAAAATAAATCTAATATAAAGATCATATAATTGTAAATGAAAATACTTTATACGTTCAGTATCGCATCATTTTATGCGACTTCTATTCAAATCACTAATGGCACATACTGTTATTTATTTTATGTTTTGAAAATATTACATCAATGGAATATTCAGTACGGAGAATAAGAGATCCATAAGGCAAAGAATGTCGTAGCATAAACTAACGATTAATATCTTGATTGTACACATATATAATGCATATGTATAATGTATTTACAAATATTTATAATCTATGTATCTATATATATATATACTGATATTTTGTTTTATCAATTGAGTAAAATCGTTTTTTAACGATATGTGATTTGAACAGAATTCA
Source organism: Heterotrigona itama (assembly GCA_903986555.1). Lineage (NCBI taxonomy): Eukaryota > Metazoa > Arthropoda > Insecta > Hymenoptera > Apidae > Heterotrigona > Heterotrigona itama. Next base: position 21,207 of record CAJDYZ010011339.1, read on the forward strand.
ATGTTCATGATATATACACAGCATGTGGAAAAGTAATAAAATATGTTACATAAAAGCACAAGCAAGGATAAAGAATAATACTGCAACAGGAAAAATTATATACACTTCCATACGTGGATGACAAATTGATAAAAGCAAATTAACATCATCTATCTCATATTCAAAATCATTTTTAGTTGGTATTTCAACAATTACTCTGTCAGAAGACAGTATATTAATCGAAAAGCTACATTTTGTTTGATTTAGACAAGATTTTGTTATATTCTCGTAACGAAGGGTAGGTTTATAGATGTCAAATAATGCATATATATCATTTGATACAATATCATTATCACTGTAAAAAATATAATAATAATAACCATCTTCTACAACATTATGTACTGCCTGCATATGTTTGCTATTCAATAAGTAAGTGACATTAGTGCACTGTTCAGATGGTGCAAATTCCTGAGCCATTAAAATTGAGCCTCCGTAACATTTAAATAATTCATTTTCAAAACTGGATACAGAAGAATCATTATCAATATCAGTTATGTTTCCTGCATTTCCACCATGTTTAACACCTTGATCAAGCAAATGTGTGGGATTAACAACTTCTTCATTTCTTTTAATTCTTTCTTTTGGTTTTTCATATTGCGCTTTCATTTCATTTTTAAAATCATCTCTATTATCTTCTAAACTCAAGTTTCTTCTTAACAATTTTTCTAGCATTAAACTGTATTTATCACTTATATCTCTTTTAATATAAGAATTTTTTCTGATATTTTTTCGCATATTTTTTTTTCGCTGCATTGCAATTTTTTTTTTTGTTTCTTTCATTTGTTTTTTGTATTCCTTTTTTTTAGCGTGCCTTAATTTTCTGGTATTACGTACAGTTTCCTTTTCCAGAGGGTTTACAAGATATTCAATATTTTTATCCTGTAATGTTTTTGGTTCTTCTTCGCGATTTTTAACGTTAGAGACAGAATGACCTTTCAAATGAGAATAGAGATTCGCAATATCCTGATCAATATTATTTAAAGTGATATTGTGTAATAATCTATCTTCAATGTCATCTAATGTATCATTGTAATTGTTTTGTACAATATTGTTTACAAAATTAATTTTTTCTGTATTTGACTTAAATGTTACTTTAACTTGTCTTTTTGCCTCTGGTAGAAATATACTCTCTACAACTTGCGTATTGTGATGCTCCAACATTCCACATGTACGTAAATTGCGTTCTCCTTTAACAACAAGTATAGATGCACCTTGGAACCTACGCAAATGTTATAATATATAATTATATATTAATTTATATTATATTAATTATATTTATTATATATTAATTTAAAAGTTTAACAATTAATACTACAATATTATATTACCTTGAGCATACAGAAAGTGCCACACTCGATCCCTCCAAAAGATAGAATCCCCAGTATTCTAGCGTATCATCTGGTAAAATCATACTTTTTTTAAGGCGTATATGTTTTCTGTATGGAGTTATTTCTGGTTTTTGTGTCATTTGAAATGCATTGAACGTTCTATTCATTTGTAAAGTATGTGCCTACATAATACGTAAATGCTTCATTCACAGAAAGAGTACTGCATTTAACATTTAATTACAATATAAAGTATTCTTACAGAGCAGAATATTGTAGAAATACCATCTGTAATTTCCAATATATCAGAATCCGTTACAGCGTATGCTACACTTGCATAGAAATTATGACGTAAATACAATGGTGTTACAAGAAGTAGAATTGGTAAGATAGTTGTTAATGTACAGAAAACTAATAATCTCTTGATTCCATGCATTTTTTATAAATCTAAAAAATTAAATAAATCAATTTTAATATTTAGCTATTAATCAGTATATATTATATTATATAACATATGTACATTGTGTCATAGTAGAGATAGTATACATTGTATCCTGCAGATCTAAAAATATTAAAGTAATAAAAACTCAGCAACAAATTACTAACAAGACATTATCAACACAAAAAGATATTTGAGTTAAATGTAGTAATATCAAAATAATTGATATTATTACAAATTAATTATATATCATAGTTAATAATATTTAGTGGTATTAAAAATTATAATAATTTACAAATAAAAGAAAAAGTGTAAATAAAAGACATTGATTATATATATAAATTAATGCAAATTTACATTATGCAAATTTGCATTTTATTAAATGAACTGTATTTATTTTCTTAATGAAATAGAAATGCTCGAAGTGTTATAATTATTTGTAGATACACAGGTGCAATATTTGTATATATATACACGTAAAAATAATTCGATCATCTAACAAATATGTTATAAAATACAATTGTTTGATGTCCAATTCAATACAATTTTTCATTTAAAAAGAAATTTAACTAAATATCGTTATACGTTTAAAATAGAATCATTTCTGTCGAATATAATTAATAAATTAGTAATTAATTAAAAACTAATTTCTTTACAAATATTTCGTATTAAATATTACACGCAAGGGGGAAGAGGTTAGAGTTTTTTTCGATGATAAAAGTCAAAAACTCAAGTTTCATTATGCGTATGTGACTTGATAAAAACTATCATATGATTCTGATTCGTCTTTACTATTTTGACGTATGATACTTCCATTACTTCCGTACTTATTACGCATGCGTCCTCGATCCGATCGTGACGTGTGTCACGTTCCAAAAAATAAAAAAAGCATAAGACTATTACAGCGATAAACTAACATCAGGTGAGATGAGAATGATTACAGCATTCAAAAAAATATTTTATTCCGTATATGTTTATAAAATATTTTATTTTTTATTTTATTCTTTATTATAGTTTATATAAAAATACGGTACATGAAACTCTCTTGTATTTAAAAAATACAAATAGTAACATTCTAGATCTTCAAGATCTAGAAAAATGCAAACACGTTGTACTTTGATAACTTTTATAATTTCTTTAAAAATATTGAACTAATCGGAAATTAATAAAGAAAAAAATTGTTTCACTTGAAAAAATATTAATGTAATAAAAAATAAGTTTCTATATATCATACAAATTTTTATTTTTCAATTGACTGAAGAAAAGAATTATTGCAATTTGAAAATGAATATTAAATTTTTTTGTGTCTCTGAGCTGATTTTGTGTCTCATGAGTCATTGGTAGCCTGTGACAGTCAATTGAAGTAGAAGAAGAACATTAGTAAAATAAAAAGTGTCAAGAATTCAGTACAAGTACTAATATTTTCTAATTAAATATTCCAATTTAATAATTCTTTTCTTAAGAATAGGTAAAGTTTTAAAAGAAAAGTTAAAAACTTACATTAATATATCTGAATTCATGGCACCTTCTTGTTAAAAACATGAATTACAAAATGTTTTTGTCCAATAGGATTTTTAATTGCCGATTGCACATTTCATACTGTAACATATAAAAGAGTTGCCATAATTATACATATAAAATAGATAAGAAAAAATGAACTACTATTATCCAGCAATATTAATTCTATAAATTTAATATCGACAAGTATCGAACTACATAAAAAAGCTATTAGTAATTTATATTGCTTTGAAATTATTACTGAGATTATTATCTCTAGCATACTTATGATTATTAAAACAGTTTGAACACTTACTATAAATATACTTCTTTGCTTATAATTCAAAAAATTAATTTTTCCGAATACACATGTACGTGAACATTTTTTGTATCTAAAGATTAAATTATGTAGAAACTTAATCCAGCAGACTTGTATTATTTTTGACGATATGCAAATGTATCTAAAGGCTTAATTATATAGAAGAAAAATCAAATTTTCAAATTTTTACACGAGTTCACCTGTAAATATAAATACAACTCTGATCAAATTTAAATGATCAGCTACAAATCATTACTTATTGCTACATAGTATCATAGAGCACTAATATCGTAGAGATATTCAAAATTATATGTTATTTACCTTATATTCAGTAAAATAAGAGTTACGTAATAAAGAAAGTATATAAAATTTCATTTAAAAAAGGATAATAATTTTGAAAGAAATTGTGCCAATATATTTTTAGAAAATATTTTATCTTCAAACTAAATTTTTCCTATATAACAAATTATACGTGCAATCGCCATCTTATAATTTTTAAAAAGTAAGTGCATATACAAGTCTAAATGATATATATCACTTATAAACCTTCAAGTAGATTAATTTTTGCTGTTGCTAAATAGTATCCATTACTACCAATTGTATGACGTTGCGATATGTGAATTTGTTTTAACGTAGTTTCCCCAAAGATTGTATTTTCATGAGCCTAAAAAATTTCAATTTTTTATTAAAACTATGTACAGTTTAGGTTCTTATGCCGTAGCCTCGATACGAAGCTATCTCAGTACATAATTTGATTTAAATAATTAAATGTATTTACTTTCATTATTTCTGTTGCATCAAATGTTATGAAGTTTTTACCATTTCTTTCTTCTTTAGTCAATTTAAACTTTGTATTCATAAGGGTTAGATGCAGTTTAGTAGTCTGGTATTTTCTATCTATTAAACCTAAGCAACATATCATTTTATTATTTATTAATACACTTCAGCTATTATTTCAGCTATGGATTGATTCTCAGCATGCTTATATCGTTTTATCAACAAATATTATACGCTACCTATCTTGACGTAATAATCTACAATTTCCTCCACCATTTTTTGTAAAACTCCAGTCTCGTCAACTACTTTTGCATATAAAACTTTCGCTTCAGCAGGATCATCATTCATTATTTCAGTTCCTTGTAAGAGTATAGGAATTTGTCCATATTTTTCAATAGTAGGTCTGCAAATTTTTACAAAGAAACGATATGAAATAACTTTAGTACACTTGTAATAATTAAAGATACTTTTCATATTATTCTCTTTACTTTATAATATGCTCGTTGCAATAACTTAAAGCTTCCACAGCTTGATTTCTTTCTGCATCATCGAGCAATTTCATTACCCCGATGGTAAGATGCAATTTACTCGGTATCTGAAAAATTGTTTCATCCACACCTCTGTTTGTTTTTCCTGAATTTGTCAATACTTGGTTTTTAAACATATTAAACTTCATTATTACATGTCCATCGTTAAGAGGTATTGATAAAAAATGTGTAAATTCTATTTTTTTTCTGGATGCCTCCATTAATAAATTAATTCTATGGCGCGCACTTATTATTCCTTTGTAGTCATTACCAATTATGGCTATTAACATATAGATATATAAATATACGGCGAAACAAAAATTTTACACTTCGCTTGCATAAAATTTAAAATATATTTACCAATATCTCCATCTTGGCCAAACTTTGGTATTTGTATTACCGTTCTAGTCTCAGTTTCTAATCTTTTACGTACGGCATGTTTAGCTCCAATAATAAATGGGAAAAATGCTCTAAAATATTGATAATTATTAACATTATATTGCCAACTTATTACGTATATGTGCGTGTGTTTTAAAAGGAAATAATTTTTATACTTTGGTACGTGAAATGCATGTTTAAATTTTGTTGATCCATATGGTACAATTTCTATATTGCTGTCGTAACATTCATCCTCAACATCTTTGTCATCTAGCTGGTAATTATTATCTTCAAAGTAAGGAGAAACATCATTTGTACGCTTAGTATTTTCTAATACTCTGTAACATCGACCATCTACCCAAACCAACTCAGGTTTCAAGATGTCCATTGTTCGACAAATATTCTGTTTTTACGTTAATCGTGAAAGATCACTTTTTTTCCCAATATATAATGGAATATAAAGAAAAGGCTCCACATTGTACACGTAACGTGACGAATTCTCATTAATCCCTAGCGAGTTCGCATTTCGTGCGTCAAATTTTTTTATTGCGCATTCATTTTTAACATATTAATCACTTCGAACTTTAATAGAACAAGCGATCAATATGATTAAAGATGTGTAGACCATATTTTTAAAAGATAAAATTATCAAAGAATTTTGTTCAATTTATTTGCAAAAATTCGATGGAATTACGCATGCTGTTAGAACACATCGTGCAAGTATGTATATACTCGCAATACTCACTAGCGCCTCTGGCGATCAGAAATACTATCAATTTTGATTTCAGAACAACGTTCGATCACAGATCAGACAAAATCTATTTTATACGATATTATAGGTTCGCTTCGCCGGTTTTTATATATAAATTACAATAGATAAAATTTTAGATACATATGTAGAAAATAAGATCATAAATGCAAAATTTATTGTTTTTAATTTCATTTGCTTTTTATACACATATCAAGAAGATGATTGCAACTTACTTTTATGAAATAGTTAAAAATTCTTTTATAATTTAGAGTTATGTACAATATTTAAATATTCCAATAACTTCGCAATAAAGTGTTTAATGTCATTTTTTGAAACTGACAATTACAAAAAACAAAACAAAAAAAAAATCAATATTTAATATAATTATGCAAGACGCGTATAGGACATAAAATGCATTTTTCTAAAGACATAACGTATTATTATCTAAGAAATAAAAATATAAAGTTTATACATCGAACGTATGTGAAATTAGAAAATTTGCTAATTTCTTAGTGGCTAAATTACCAGAATGTTTATGAAGCATGTACAAATTCATCTATATTACAATAATAGTAATTACAGATATATATCTACATACAGGCATATTATACTTGATATACTTTTTTTTTTTAGTAGATATATTACAATTTTTAAAGTGAAGAAGTTGTATAATAAATAACAATTTCATATATCATAAGTTAGATAATTAATCTTCGTCAGTACTTTTCTGGTAAACAGCGCCGAATTTACTCATATACTTACGTACAAAATCTTTAGCTTTATGTTTAACATTCTCGTTACATTGTAATTCATCAACGCTTTTACAGTGTTTCAATTCTTTCGCGAGTACAAAATGTGTAAGCTAAAACAGAAAAAATGTAATTTAAAAAAAATTTAATTTAACGTTACTGTATGAGACAACAACAACTACAACAACAACAACAACAATACTGATCTAGAAACCAAACAAGCTTTCTTCTATAGAAACGTACCTTTCTAGCAAGATGCTTAAAATCTTCCGTATTTGTTATTCTACCTTGTTTGCAATCGTTTTTCCTATATGGATTCAAAAAATGTACCATGACATTTGCCATATTTATTCTAAAAGTATCTTTAATCTTTCTTTCCGACATTGTGGATAAGTCAGACGAAGGTAATTGCAATTTGTTTAAACTATGCCGTGAATGCGATTTAGATTTATTACTACGTCGATGTCTTCGTATTTTTTCAATGTATTCTTTAAATTTGGCTCTTTCTTTCTGACGCCGTAATTTTTCCTTTATTCCCTTGTGCGTTTTGTGATCCATACGGTCTTCTTCTCGACGTGGCTATAAAATGCACAAGCACAACATGTAGTAGTAAATACAATTATAGGTACCAACTATAAAAAAAAAAAAAAAAAGAAAAGCATAAAATATAACATACGCTGATAATTCTTTCCTGAACCAAACCCTCTCTTCTTTTCTTATTTTCTGGCACAAGTGCTGAACTTCCGGTTACATTATGAACGGAACTTTTTTTAGCTACATTATGCCTAGAGACATTCAATGGCTTTTCTATCAAAGTGTTGTCCAAGTGTGACTCCTCATTTTTCGATTCTTCGTTATTGTCTTCGTCAATCTCTTCATCCTCTTCGTTCGATGAACTAGACTCTTCGCTAGATTCCGAAGTCGACGATGAATCCGGTTGAACTCCTATATGATCTGGCGGAGGAGGTAACCATTGCGATATCCGTTCTTTCACGTGATAATAGTAAGTCCTGCCTCTACTATCAGTCGCACTTTTCCATTTTGGTGGTAAATCTATAGGAGGTACTTCAGGCTGCGATTGTCTGAACGTTGCAGGAAACTGTTGGTCCGACTGTTTTTCCATGTGCTCGTAAAGAGATTCGGTTTGAAGTGGAACCGATGTTCCACTGGAAACTAAATTACTCGAAATTGTCGGTAGCTGCCCTTCAGGATATTGTTGTTGATGACAATGGGATAGTAAAGAATAAGCTGTTGTGCTTTGATTAAATACAGGCGTTTGACTCAACGTGTATACCACCGGAGGCACACCTGAAGGTATATTGCTCGACATGACAGGTGATATTTCAGAAGAAATTGACGACGGTAGAACATTTTGCGATACTATCCCAGATTGCGTATGACCAGACACTGCCTGTGGTCCACCTACGTATACCGAAGTGCATTGCTGATTCATTTCTCCGTCTGTAATAAGATTTTGCATCAATGAAATAACGATGCAACAAAACATTTCAATAATTTTTAAAAATGTAACAAAGTTATAAGATAAACCATACATTTTTACGTATGTATGTTTACCGTAACGTAAATATTTATATTTAAATATACGTATATGAAATAAAACCTTGCGTAGGATACTGTTGCCATTGTCCAATTGTCGGATTATAAAAGACAGGATATCCCGTTTGTGGATCTACCATAGCCGTGGTATGGGGGTCTATGCCTAATGCCATACATCTAGTTTCATGATCTTGCCACGATTCTTGCTGTTGACGACGCTGCCGCTCTTCTTCTTCCTTTGCTACTTTCAAAGCAAATAATTGTCGGCGTTCGTATTTTGTCATTCGTGGAATTGGAACTAAGCTACTTCTTTCCTCTATTCTCTTATCTTTTGTTCGAGTGTGCTCTGCAGATTCTGGAGATTCTCGTCCTCGTCTTCTATCTCCACGTTTTTCCATTTCGTTCCTTCCATATCTGTCAGATCTATGCCTGAAAATAATTCATATTTTAATCATTGATCGTATATTATCCGTCAACTTATAAACTTATAATACCTGTCATACGATGTTCCTCTTTTTTCTTCTTTTTCCAATTCTTCTCTATAGCCACGATCTTAAAGAAAAAAATATATATTAATTTTGTATCATTGTAATTATAATTTAAAGTAAATACCTGCTTCTCTCTCATGTTCTTTCATTTGTTCAATCCTTTCTTTTTTCGGTATACGGAAAACTTCTTTTAAATTTGACCATTCAGCTAAAAGACTCAAAGCTAACTCGGGAATAAGATTTTGATCTATATTATCAGATTTTATGTCAGTAATTTCAATATTATTTTCTTGTTTCTCTGTATCTGCGGTCAATGAGTAAAGATTTCTCTTTTCGTTGCTGTCACAGTTAACTGGTAATTCATCGTTATTCGACTTTAATTTTCCTTGATCATCTTCCGGAGAATCTCCGCTCAAAGAGAAATACAATCGTTTCGACCATTTTTCTACCACGTTGTAAATTTTACTATCCATCAACATAGTTTTATTAGGAATCGGAAGTGTATTCAAAGTTTTCAGAACTTCTAGACGGAACTGCTGCGCCTCGTCAGAGTCATTAGTGGAAATATCCATAACATAACTCCAAATCAAACGTAAACCGTGATAATCCAAAAATAATCTTCGGCATGGCTGTTCTCCGCTTTGTATGAGACGTAAAAGCCGTGTTCTGTGTTCTAATTCTCTGCTACGTACCATTAATCTACTTAATGTTAATGTATGAGCTCTATTTTTCAAGCCACCCGAGCATAGTTTATCTATTTCTTCTTCCAACTGAAATAACATTAATAACAAATCGAATGACAGAATAACGAAGAAAATATTTAAATTAGTAGAAACAACAACTACATAAATTACTCACATCTTCATCTTCCATGTAATCAGTTTGTTTCTTTTCATCTTTCTTCTTCTTCATATCTTTTTCACGTTTTTCTTTCTTTTCAATCTTTTCTTTTTCTTCCTCCGGTGTTTCACCGATCCAACCGCGACAATTGGGTGCTTCGCAAAAACACTTCTGCGCCTCTTTGCTAATGCAATTTTTCATAATAAAATTTAGCACGATATATTTTTGTTAAATACTAAAATAGTAATCAAACATATCATCCATCGTACTTACCCGTAACGTTGAAAATGATAGTCAAATGTAATTTCTTCGCCAGCAGCTATAAATTTTCTATTAAAAAAGCCAATTCTCAATTCACCATTCACCGTCCACTGTACAAATTTCAATTATAAAGATAAAGTTCGATACAATCTCGAATTTATTTCTACCAGCTATACTTACCTTTTGAGTTTCAGAATTTGGATCGCAACTGTGATTTATAAATCGAGAAACGTTTCCTTTCATAGTAGCGTCTATGATTTGATCAGACTTTAACGCCATGAAATAATAATGTTTATTCTTGTCTTTTGAATATTCTTTTGCTCTGCGTCGAAAATCTTTTGGATCAACCACTTCACCTACATATTCCATTATAAATTCTCCTCTGGTGTTTAAAAACAACATTTATTAATAAAAAAATTCAATCACGTTACAGTTATGTACAAACTTACTTACGCCAATAAATCAACTACAGCTCGTAAACCAAATCCCTTTTTTTCCGTTCTAAATACTTCGCATTTCGCATATTCACAGTTTTGAAATCTTTTATTCGTGCAACGATCGCCTACTACACATCGAGGCCCACTAAAAAAATGTATATAACATGTATAAAACATATTTTTCTACCAGTGTTTTATATTTAATTTATAAATGTATAAATGCACACTACGTACCACTCTATCATGAGAAGTCTATTTAGACAATCTTCCCCGCAACCTAATTCTCCCCTTTCAATTTCTTCTTCCGTTAAAAAGCAATCGCATACCATTCTCTTCGTTTCTTTATTCGTGTATCTAGAAGATTATCATCATTATTGTTAATCGTTATTTTCAAGAATTTTGCAAACGTCATTTTATTCACACACCTTTCCGTTAAATATAAATTTTCACGTAAATATTCAAATTGACTTAGTCTTTCTTCCATTTCTCTGTCCTCTATTTCAGGAACCATAGGTAATGGAATTCTTGCACCCACAGTTTTGGGAATTTGCACGATATTGTTATTGTTCGCAGACATCGTTGCTTCTTTCGTCTGTTCTATATCTGTATTAGATTGAATATTTGCAATTGACGTTAATCCAGATATAGAATCTGAAATATTAATATCTGTTAAAGTTCCACTTGTGGATTTAATGGCAGAACACGATCCAGATTCGGATGTATTCGCAATTATATTTCCAAACACAACTGCCGATGTAGATACAGTTCCTGTATTCGATCCACCCATTTCAAGTTCACTCGATCTTCGCCAACGAGATTTCACTTTAACAGGTTTAGAGGAATCTGAATCATAGCCCGTGGTATTACAAGTTGCTGCTGTCAATGTAAGGGACTCAAACGTATTTACTGTCTTATTGACGTTATTTTCTTTATCCGATTGAGATTCAGGTGGATTATCTATTTTCATTTCTTGAGCAATTGAAACAACGTTATTTGTTATTTTTTCTCGTTCTTGTTGAACATTTGTTTTTGAACTATCTAAATTAGGTTTTGTGACTAATCCGCGACCACATGATCTGAAAAATAAAACAGTATAATATATAAAATAAGGAATGCCCTAAAATATTTTACAATCATACGCAGTGTTCTTTTCTTATTAATACGATCAGAAAGTTTGTTTATTTTAGTTAATTTGTTTGATAAAATATATTTTACACGACACGTATATTTACACATTAAAATACATACCTTTGTTTCATTAAACCAATTGACCTAATTCTACTACTCCTCCTTACACCAGAACTGTTTGATCCACTTTCTGAACCAGTTGTGTCAGTGCTACCACTTCTACTTCTAAATTCAACTTTTTTATCGATATCATTCGCGTTGTTATTACATTTTGTATCAAATTCTGTTAATTTACAGTTGTTCATAGATAATAACGTATCGTTGCTATTTTCACTGCTACTAGATAATTTTGTATCTTCTCCATCAATTTTGCTGTCCACTTCATTGTCACCGTACAGTTCCTCGTTAATTTGTTGGAAATTTACTGTTTTCCGTTGATTTCCATTTTTTTTATCCGATAATACTTTTGATTTTAGTAAATGCTGATTTTCACACTCTACCTTGCCATTGCAAGAATCATTATTTAATTCTCTAACAGTTTTTTCTATATTATCAGCAGAGTTATTCGATTGATGCAGTTGTTCCATTTTATCCAGTATCGAAGAACTACTTTCATCGTCGATGCTCATTGGTATTATCTTCTCAGTATTACCAGCAATTTGTAACGGAGACATTACGTTCTCCATGTTCGATAAATCATTAACTAACTTTTCTATTTCTTTCGAAGGTTCGCTAATTTGCATATCTGCTAATTTGTTATCTATTTTACAAAACACATTATCTCTAGATAAAGATTCTTGCAACCTTCTTGCATACGCATCTTTATTTGTATATAAGTTTTCTCGATCATTAATTACGTCTTTGCTACGAGTATATGATTTTTCTAAATTAAATGATTTGTCATTTCTGTCGTTAGACGTCATTGGCACATCTATGTATAAGGCTGACATGGAATTTTCCATTTTAGTTTTCTGTAAATTACACGAATCTTTTTCTGTATTGTAGTAACATTCGTTATTAGGTGCGTTTCTTGAATCAGATTTTACTAACATCGGTTCCATACCATTCTCATTCTGTATCACAGTATATTCTACAAAATTTTTTGTTTCTAAAGAAGGATTGTTTACAACTAACACTTCTTTTACTACTACATTATCATTTTGTTTTAAATTATAATCACTATTTTTAACTTGTTCTTTAACCTCCGTCTCTTCACATATTACAGTCTCTTCTATTACATCTTCTGGCCATATTTCAGTTTCAGCAGAATCAGATTCAGTTACAATTTCTTTATTAGGATTACCAACAACTACTTGCTGAACATCTTCAGGGCTGAGTTTATCAGACTGATTGACTATAACGTCTATTCCATCTTGACTATCACTTTCACTAGCATCCTTTTTATACAGAGATGTCGCAGAATACGAACACTCTTCGTCGATTACAAGTACGTTGCTATTAGAAATGTTTTTATGTCTGTTATGCTTCCTTAAAGAATTTTGACTCTTTTTTGGAAGCACGTGGTTTTGATATTCCGCGGTACTTTTACCATCTTCAGAGTCATTTGAGTAAGTTATTTGTAAAACATCTCCGTTAACCTTTTTTTCTTCCAATTGTTTCTTGGCTATTTGTCTACTAGATTTTCGTACAGGTACATACTTAAGCGATGTCTTTACAGATGATTTCATTTCACTTTTACGTCTGCGTGCCATTTTGATTCCACGTACTCTTCTAATCTGAAATATATACGAGGAAGAAAATTGAAAGCAATTTACTCAAAAATTTAACGTTCACAACTGTGTACTTATTGAAATACACAATGTAATTATACAATAATTATATATATAACCAATAATATTGCCAACATATTACGTACGTGGTTTTACATATGAAATATTACCAAGCAATGTCATCTAATTGCGTCGACTATACCGTATTACTTTTTGTACAAAAAATGTTTGGTTTGAAATCAAAAGTAAACATCACACGAAGAAACGTCGCCATTTGTCTTGCTACAGTCTTTTATTTCAGATAGAAGCTCAATTTTAATGCAATTACAAATATTTTCACAAATATAAACAGTACGTGCAAAACTTAATCACTCAATTATATTTAGATAATAAATAGCAAGTAAATGAAATTAACGAGGTTATACGTTTCCTTTTTCATACGCTCAAAGAATAAATGTACGGCAATCGTTCAAAAACTGAACTTGCAACAAAGATGTATACCATTTGAGTACTGCAATCAAAATGGATCATTCACAGTTCTCATGAAAGTCAAAATCTTGATTTGCAAACCGACATTAATTTATTACTCTCTGCTGTAGCAACTAGCAACTTAAATTTCCAATATATTTTCTCAAGCGCTCCATGCTCCGGACGATTGTAAAAATAGTACTCGCCAAAAGTTTAATAAACATTGCACCTCGTGATCAAAGTATGAATCCGTTCTTGCAATATCGACATTAAACAAAATAGATCACTAGGTACTTACCATACGTCCCTAAAATTGCATATCGTGACTGAATTGCAATCATCGTTCAATATATCTTATTGGTATTTTTTTTAGAAACACACATCTTTTTTTTTTCTTTTACAACCATTAGATTTCCTCTGTAAGCATAATTGCGGCAGTTTTACGACAAATCATCGCGTGTATCGATCAAATAAATCTTCGTGACGATGATCTCGAACGTCGTTGGGAAATGTCTGAATATCATAGAATTATGCGCTACACGCATTGATAGATGTTTGCGAGTTAACATAGATATCTTTCCTCTTTCACTTGTTTTCACTTCAAGGTGCGATTATTTCACTTCGTAATCATCACCTTTGCTATAAATGAAACGACGACTTTTGCCTTAGCGAATAGTTTCAGAGTCGGTTCGTGATTTGTTTGGACAAACATTAATTACCTGAATGAATTCATCACTAAGAAGCGTAAAGGATATGTGATACTTGAACGATAAAGCGTATATCTCAGGGCATGTACGTAGTCGCCACTGAATATTGCTTGTTTGTAACAATACCGACTGTACGAGATACAAGGCTGACGCTTTAGTAATTTCCACTAGGCGTATTTTTCCTTTTCAAAAAATTATATTCCCCTAGATGTACATTATATAATATACTAATATCAATTGGTTTTAAAACATCATTACATATCACTGTTTCTCATCAAAATAATTAGCGAACTGTATAATAATTTTCATGGATTATCATTGTCGTTTGTCTCACGTTAAAAAATAACTTTTCTAATTGAGATCGCTATCCAAGGGGCAATAATTTGTGCATTTTGATATTTGACTGTTACTCGTAATAATATATAATAATAATATTTAAAAAATATGCAAATCGTAATCAAGAAAATTTCAGCTAAGACTGCTGCTTTAAATGGATCTGTATATAAGTGAACTGGAGCTTTATATAAATATCCTGAAGCTGGTATTAATAAAAAGAAATTGATCAATGATAAAACAAATAATGTAATCGTCGATGTTACAATTGTATCTAATATTTCTAAACATTTTATAAAGTATAAATAGACAAATATATCAAATAAATATATAAATATAAATTTTAGAAATTTATATTTTCAATTCATAAAGCACGTCCCGATAGTGCTCCCAAAATATTCCCTATAATTCTATTTCTATATAAATATTCCCAGAATATCGTTGAAACAATTTCATCAGCATTAGTGTTAGCAACGTAATTTACAAAATTCTGTCATCAACTTTGTTCGTACGAATTACATAATAAAATTGAACATTCGTTTTCCCCGAACGAACTTCACGTTTGAATTATACGCGCGAAAGTTTTGTGGCACTGATCAAGATACGTACGTGTCGATATTTCGAATTATACGTACAGTTACAAAGTCACTAGCGATGTTCCGTTGGTTGGTCGAATGTGAGAATGGCCGTTCCTATCATTTTAAATTCGAGTTGAGGAACATTTTGTCCCAAATCTATTTGAACAACAGATAACATTATTTGAATAAAATATGTCCATTAATGTTACTGTCAATGGGAATCGTTTAAACATACGTAGAGGAAGAATGGTATTATCCGACTTGGATCAAATTAAGAAAAACGAGCGTGATCGTCGACGCAGGTTACGACTGGAGCAGGTATACGTATCATAAATTACACGATAGTTGAAAGACAAATTAAAAATACACAAGTACAATAAGAACGAAACAACTTTTTTTTTCACTGATTGACGTATACACACATTGTACACAGAGTGTTCTCGTTTGATAACCAAACATTTGCGAATACAATCAAGCAAATATATATGCACACAACTAATTCAAAATTCTATTAAAAAATTATAATTAAGGGGAAAAAAACCCGAAAGGAACAATACTTCGATCTTGATCTCCCTAGTGTATTCCGTCTACTGTATTTTTATTGTCTCAACGGTCTGTTAAATGACTTTATGTTTCCGCAGTGTTTTCTACTTGATTGTACAAAATTTGGGTATCAAGCAACTTGGGCACTATACATTTTGTAACGCTTTGTAACTCGAAGTAATTTCATAAATTTCTAATCGATACAAGTAATAAATATTAAATATACAACGTTATATCAAGCAACATTGTAGTAACTATTTTATCGTATTGAAAGGAGATAAAGTATTAATGTGATTGACGACAAGATTAATGATAGAAAGGCTGGGAGAATCACTCAAGGAATTTGCACAGGTGCGACAACAATCGAAAGAAATATCAGACAGACTTTTAAAACGTACGAAATGCATAGCCAAAGAGGAACTTGAAAAGCTTGAGAACAACGACAAGTTGAGCCTGAGGCAGATATACAATGGAAAAATCATGCAAGTTCAACAAAAGTATCAAGAGGACATGGCAGATATTGGCCAAGCACATATATCTGCTGCGTTAGAACCTGACCATGATGCACTAATAGACGAGCAACATAGGAAAAATCAATCAGCGGCACTGAAAAGGGGAAAAGAGGCAACGAAGCAAATTAAAAATATACAACAGGTAAGATATCTCCCTTTCAATGTGTTTGATTTTGTTTAAATTGCGAAGAAATGTTACAAATACTCGTGTAATATGTTAGAATAAAATGTATGAAAGATTAAGTAAAATCTGTGTAGAAGGAAGCTGCACAACATCAAGAAAGACTGCATCTAGTGAGAGAAATGGAGGATCTTAGATCTACAATGATAGCAAATCTTTCCAAGAAAACAGTACCCGAAGAGAACACCATATGTATTTCTATTCAAAATGAAACCGATGAAAGTAACAAACAGCAGAAAACTAAAAAGAAGACAAAGAAACACGCTTCTAAAAAATCACCTGGAAAAGTAAAAGCCAATATAAAAGTATGCTATTTTTGAACAATTGAATTCATCGATAAATTCATGAATATGTAAGTTACAATTTCTTTCTTAGATTGCAGAAAATGATTTTAAAGTACGTTCTCCAGTTAAATCTTCAGTCAAGTCTCCAGTTAAATTTCCAGGAAAGGCAAAAACGATGGAAGAAATTCCAGAAAGTGATTCGATTCTAGAACAACAATCCACTCCAAATTCAGTTATAGAACTACTGCCTAAACAAACTGTGCGTACAACCGAATCTGATTTCAATGATAAAAACTCTAAGAAAGAGACGACAAGTATTCCAGCAAAAGATAAAACGACGAGGTATGTATTCAGACTCTAAACTTCAAAAAATGCGAATTTTTAACGAATGTTTTTGGACGTTCAAGGTATAATCCAAACGATTACGTACAAACGACCTCGGACTTTATCAACAGCGATAGCCCTAGTTCATTTAGCGACGACTCGTCGTATTTTTCCGATAGTAGTGAACAATATGTAACTAAAGAAACAAAGACACCGAAATATGTTAAATGCCCAGCTACCGATAAAGTACAATTATACGATCATAAAAAACATCATAGCAACGTGTACGATCAACCAGCTGGCGTAGTCGAAAAAATCCATACGTGGAACGAGGTTTGTAACAAACAATAGCATCCAAATAATTTTCATTTTCATATCCAAGTTACGTCTATAGCCAAGTGCAATGGATTTGGCCAAAGAAATTGAACGAGCACAAACTGCCGAGACACGTGTACTGGAAGATCGTCAAAAGAATGCGAAGAAACGCGGAGAGAATGCTGTATTGAGAGAAAAAGTGCGTCGGGATTATCGGACGCTTGTGCAGAATCTGGATCAACTTACGAGCGACGAACGTAAACTGAAAGCCAGTCAAGTGGAACATTACCCAGTAATTCGTCGTGTTTTAATTTTCCGAATTTCGTCATGTATCTTTCATTAATCGCAATGCTTCTTTCACGTAGAGAGACACATACATGCAAGAAGAACGGAGAAAAATTTTGAGGGAGCAACACAAGACGAAGTTAAATCGTGCGTTAAAAACGCTGTTGGACGATGAATCTTTAAACGTGCGCGAGGAACAATGCGTATCGTACTCCGTAGAAAGACCAATTACTCTTGCATCGAGAAAACGCAACAAAGATACAGACGACCGTGTCGATTGGGAAGGACCTTGCCGTTGCTTCAGTCAACCTACGGAAACCAGCAAAATTTCGCAAAATAAATGCGAGGAGAATGTAGCTTCGCGCGAGGAACAAATATTAGACATGTTGAAAAAGGTCGAAAGACAGAAACGGTTGTTGTTACAAGAATTCGGGGCGGATTTACCAAACGACATCTTCGACGCGTCTGTCAAATCCTTGTTCGAAAGAGACAAATCCGTTCAGACTCGACTACCTGCCCAAGACGTGTCCGTTCAAGAGCCTTTGTCGCCAGAGATTAAAGTAATAAACGCATCTTTCGACGATAAGTGTAAAAAGGACAAGGCAAAGGAAAGAAACGACACGACTGTGAAAAAAGTAGAAATTGCTGTGCAAACTGCAACGGAAGACAAAGTTCAAGATAAAGGTACGCAAGTGGAATTGGCATCGCAGAAGGAATCTGTTACTGACGACGTTGAAACGATCACCAAACATTATCCAATCGAGCCAAAAATTACGATCGTTAGACGAGAAGCAGACAGCAGCGAGTCGAGAAGTTCCGAAACAACGAACGAAGTTACCGACGACGAAGAAAGCCCGGAAGTAACGCTCAACAAGAAGAAACACGTCGCGAAAACAAAACTGTGCCACAAATCATGTTCGACACGCCCGTGCAAACCTTGGTCTCCCACGAAGAAACATTCGAAATTTTTGTCGAAATCGCAACAACACAGCCCGAAAAAGGACGCGTGTACGGAAGACGTGCCGCCTAGCAAGGAGGTTGAAACTTGCACGGATAGAAAGCCACCGCAGGTTGCTGAAATCGCTATAGACGTTAGCACGCAGAGTACTCAGGTTTATTCAACGGGTACTCGAGAACAACCAGCTACGAGCAAGCAACAATGGACTCAATCCAAGTCGAGAAGAATCAAGATAAAAGACATTTCGGATACGTCAACTTCGTTCGCTAGTCCACCGCCAGTAAAACCCAGAGACATACTCGAAGCTCTGAGTAACAACCTCTCTATTCTCGAGCTGTTAGATTCTTCAGCGAGTGAAAGTATAAGGCTCCTGAGGAGGAGAGACGTTAGTCCAGTGTCAACACCGGAAACCCCATCGCCGCGCACCATGAGGATGCCTTCAAATATACCTGACCTAGAGAGAATTAAAAGATTGCTCAGATATCCGTCCATAGATGTTCAGACGGACAATGATAATACGTTATCGTCCACTAGGAATGATTATTCGACATCGATGGATACGTCTCAATGTCAGCAAAATGATCACCCATCGTCGAGAACGAGCAACGATCTACAGGTTTTACCTTCGCAGGTTTTACCTTCCTTGGGATTTTGTACATGTAACAACCCAGAATGCGAACAGATGCATGCTAAATTCGATGAAATTCGTAGTTACGCGTTGAAAAATTGCCCTCAAATGTTACAAAAGTACGAGGATCTCCAAGCTATCTGCGCAGAAAGGATAATCTCCTTGACCAGTCTTATTGAAAAAGTTCGAAACGAACAGAAAGGTACGTTAGTTTCATTAACTTGTTAGCAATTAATCAACGAGGATTAATCGATAATTAATCGAGAATAATCGCGCGATTCGTTCCAGGTATGGAACTGTCCATGATCGATTCGCACGACGAAACCAGTTTGATGCAATTACCGGAGCCGCGACTGAAAACCACCGATCTGGAAAATGTCCACAGACTCGTAGAAAACATAGAAGCAATTCACAATCAGCTTGCAAAGACGCTGATCGAATCTCAGAGGATCGTTAAGAGCAAGGCAATTCCCAGAGAGGAATTCCCCGACGAAATCAAAGAGACAGAAATAGCAACTCCAACGATCGACGACAACGCGATTTGTTCCGCCGAACAAAGGACAGAGCAAGTGGAAAGAGAGAAAGCCAAGCCTGAAGTTACAAACGAGGAAAAGGTGAACATTCAGTTGAGTAGATTCCGAGTGAAACCGTCGCAAGTGTTAACGTCAACGCCGAAACACGACACCGACCTGACGAGACATTACGAGGAAGAACTGATAGAAAAGATATCGAAAGAAATATTGGAACAGAGCAAAGGTCTTAACGATAATTTCATTACGTCGAAGGAAATCTCAACTATCAAGCATTCGATACAAACTTCAACGGACAACAATGATTTTAAAAATATTTCCAAAATAGAGAGGACTGGTACAGCTACGACGAGACAGCCGCGTAACAAAGAGGTAATTCATTCTTTTAAATTAGCGATAGCAGCGGAACACTACGTAAACAATATCGTACCAACGCGAATAGAGTCTAGTTCTTCGTAACAAATTACAGACACGAAGAATACGTCACGTTTCACTAGATTTTTTACGAGTAATTATTTATTTGCTTTTCAGGCGAAGAGAACTAAAGATTTCGTTGCATCGTTGACCGACGCTCCGAAAGTATCGAAAGCCGTAGATAACTCGCATTCCAACGGGAGGAGTAAGCCACCAGTGAGTTTGCTCAGTGGGCCGTATAGGTAAAATTTTATTTTCAACGTTTTGCAACGTCTTTGCGATTCAATCCGACTCGGACGCTTTCGACACGATCGTAACGAAATATTTGCTTTCAGGCCGGAAATTGAATCATCGGGTCACGAATTGTCGACGATAATCGAATTCGACACGCCGGACACTGCGAATAAAAGCCAAAGTAACGCGAGAAGCCCGCTGTCAGCAAGAAAAGTTGCCGAGACTCGACAAGCAACGAGATCTACCGCTATAGCGAAGCCATTGGAACACATTTCTCCTTCGCTCAATCTACGTAAACAACAGTCGGAAAGGTCGCGCAACTTGTCGCCGTCGAAAGAGTTAGTAAAAAAAGAGACCTCGGTATTTCTCGACTCGGCTGAAACGTCCAAAAATATAGGAGGTCGGAATTGGACGGAAAGTAAAGAGGAGGAGGACAAGAAGGAGGAGGCTGTTCGAGAGACGACTGACGAGAAATTACAGCGCGACACGGACGATCGAGGATCACCGCAGACGGAGGGACCGCAGCTTCTTCGTCCTGACGCCGACGCGGGCAACGAGTGCAAAGACAACGGGGACAAAATCACGTCCACGAGCTCGAACAGCTTTTCCGAGTTGTCGGGTGTCTCGCAGATAGCAAGTACCCCGTCTTCCACCGTGTTGAAGTACGCGTCATCCCCGGAGGAGATGGAGAGTGCTCTAAAGAAACTTGGTCTAGGTTGGGCAATCACCACGCTGAAGAAGACGCGCGAGGCGAGCGCTCTGAGTTCGTCGTCCAACTCGGACGTGACGCCGATGAACACCGGCAAGAGGATATCGCCCGTTAAGAAGCAACTCGATGGCAACTACGGGCTGCCAGACTTGAGCGACGTGTCCTCGATATCCATCAAAGAGGCTAGCAAAAGCACGGAGCAAGCGGTTCTCCTAAAGGGTAGAACATCCACGCCGAAGCTGCAGAATTCGAATTCAAACAGCGAGAGGACGAACACGAGCAACACGAACGTATCTGAGAATTTCCGAGAGCCCGACGACGGTTTGATCGTTCCTAACATATCTCTCACAAAGACGAAATCTAGCATTCAAAGATTAGAAAATCCACGATGACGTGTCTTGTAATTTACTGCAATTTATTTTGTTAGAAATATCTGATACAAATACACGAGAAATCGACGGAAATTGCATTCGCGTGCAATTGATATTTTTATATCCTATTTTTAGTATTCTCGCGGCCTTATTTTTACGTAAGTGCAACGCAAAATTAACGGCAAATAGGATTAACGTTAAGATTGAAACATTACCGACTCGAGTGGTGAGAACAAGGCGTGAATGTTACGTTTTTATTGTTCATAACGACCAAGGAACAAAATACAGCACATTCTGTTTTAAAAAAAATAGTAACAATGTAAGATTTATTTTCTTTGCCCTCTCATTTATGAATTAATTCTACTTCAATTCAACTTGTAACCCTATTTCTTCGCTCAATTTATTCTCTCATAACTCGAGAAAATATTTAAACGATGTTGTTCATTACATATATCGGTTTCCGCGATTATTTAATTTTTCATTATGCAATTTCATTTTCTTCGTTTCTTGAGGATTTTGAATTTATTATCTTTACATACAAAGATTCCGCAGGATAGCGACAAGCGATTAGTTTCCGTTTAAATTATTATTCCGAGTTTTAATATTAATTTAAATATTCGCGCCAATTCTTCAATCTGTTGAAAAGAATTTGTAAATCATTATACACGCATTTTACGCATCAAGTGAAGCATAGAAAGAAAACTGAGGATTCAATTTTGACAATACAATAGCAAAAGTTTGCAAATTAATTCATTTAATTAGTTTTTTTTGCAAATGAAAATTTGTCTAATTTATGGACATTGAAATGCTAGCGCCATGTAGCGGGAAAACGATGGAACTAATCTCTATCGCTGTCCTTGTCTCACAATATTGTGTCCTTGTCTACGGATGGTGCTGCCATCTGAGCCAGTCTAAATTCTGTTGGAACTAAAAGCTTAAATTGGAAAAATATGATAGATGGCAGCACTTACTCATAGACAAGAAGGACAATAATGTTTGACTAGGGCAAATATATAATACGTAACAGACAACGAGAGAGAGTGTGTGCGCCAAGGACAATAAGAACGATTAGTGCATCGTTTCACCGCTATGCGACGCTAGCATTTCAGTATCTGTGGCAGCGCGAGTATTTAAAAAAGCGAGTTTAATAGTGGCGACGCTGATTTAAAATGGAGAATAAATAAGCAGAAAAAAAATCTTGTAAAATTTTGTTAAACAATATTAATAAATAATTATTGTTATAGTTAAATCTAATAATATATTGATTTAAAGGAGTAAACCTCCATATGTCCATAAAACAACCAATTTTTGCAATTATTTTATTTGCAAAAAAACTAATTGAAAGGATTACTATGCAAGATTTTGCGGTTCTATCACTTATTAGACATAAATTTTCTTTCTATATCCACTTGATAATTTTTTGTTAAGTTCGCTCAAAGTTTTTAGAAGAGATAAATTTAATTGATATTTTCAGTGAAGGATTAATATATTAAAATTCATCAAATTTTTTAATACTGCTTTCATATTCGTTAATGTTAATATTTTGTCGTTTCATTGCTTCAATATAATTTATTAATGTCAACGAAATAAAAAAAATGTATTTGAGAAAATACTTCTTTAATTACATTACTTTATTTATACACGTATTTAAAATATTTCAAATTTAATAAAGATCATTAATTTATATCCTAGGATGATCATAGCTACAATAGTAACAGTTCATTTTAAGAAAATATAAAATGACAAATTCTTCAAAATGGCATGTACTTATATATGTATAATGCCTTTGAACAATCATCTCAGAATATATCAAGATTATATCTTTATCACAAGAGCTTCTTTGACAATATCGTTTTCTCTCGAATGTAAAAGTATAGTTGAAATTTGTTATTGCACTCTATTTCCATCGAAAGTTTTATCACTTTAGATTCAAGTAAATCTTTTAACATTGTATTATTGAACAGATTCTTTTCTATAAAATTCATCAACTACTTATATATGTATAATAAATACAATTATGCTTGTATAATTTCGTTCGTGCCTATATACTAACTAGTATTTTATACGATTGTACGTTTTAAATAGTAACGTTCAAATATACGTAAAAAATAAAGTGGAAACGAGCGATCTGTGATATTTCTCAGATAAGTTTACACGACAAGCTAATGATATTAAT